>CAUYPK010106661.1:0-52725 GCA_963574355.1 Loris lydekkerianus
CTGAGGGATTCTACTGTATTTTTCAGATCTTTGAGGGCTGGAAGTTCTTGCTTCAGTGCATCAAAATCTTTGGTGGTTTTGTCTTTAAATTCATTAAATTCTTGAGACAACTTTTGAATTTCTCCCCGAATATCTAATTCCAACTTTTGAATTGCTCCTCAAATTTCTAATTCCAAATTTTCTTCCATTCTATTAATCTTGTTTGCAATCCAAATTCTGAATTTGATTTCTGATATCTCAGCCAGCTGTTTATGAATGGGATCTTCAGTTACATCTGCCATATCTTTTTTTTTTTTTCTTTTTTTTTTTTTTGGCGGGGGGTTGATCTATTCTGGTTATTCATGTTACCAGAGTTTTTCCACTGATTCCGCCCTATGGTTATTTTACACCATTTGACTTTTCCCCTGGAGCTTTGTAGAGGACCCGTACAGTGCTATGGCCTGAGAAACTGGGGACCTGTCTGGTGTGGCGGGGCTAAGTAGTCTGTCTTGTTTTCAGCTGGTCTCTGTCTGACCCTAGGGAAGAGTTAATCTGGGTTGAAGTCTCACCTGTGGAGAAATACCAGCAATTAAGTCACCCTGCCCCCCTCAGGCAACAATTGGAAAAGGAAAATCAAACCTTCCTACAACCACACACCCAGGGCACCACATGAATAGTCCTTGGGTGATTGGCTCAGTTCAAAAGGTCCAAATCAATTGTCTCAGTCAGCACCTGTCTTAGGTGGGAGAGTTTAAAAGGTCTCTGGCAACTGGATCGCAGGTGTCTGGTGACAACTCAGGTATGACTTGCTCCAGTGCTCCATGGAGTCAGGAGCACTCACCCAGCAAGTAGATTAGTCTGGGAAGTTTTTTGCCTCCTTCCCCACCTTGCACCTCTGTCACACCCAGTCACTGATAGCCCCGCAGGGCTGTGACCCAGTGGCCTCCAGTAAGCAGACACTCCAGGGGTTTGCACCTGCCTGAATCACAAGGAAATCTATATCTGCTTAGCCAGGCCACTGCTCTCTGCCTTTATCCAGCAGGGGGAGGTGAGGCCTGACAACCTCAGGTGCTTGATGGAGGCTGGGGGGTGTTCATTCAGTTCTAGTCCCACTCCTGATTGATGTTACTGACAGAAAAGAACAACTCTGTGGGAATTTGTTTCTTTCCCTGCTAAATTCCCCTGCAGACGAGAAGCTGTTCTGAGTTCCCAGAACCTGCAACTCAGGCCCTGTCTTTGCACCTGTAGGTTTGTATTCGCAGCATGGTTAGGTGTCAGTTCTAGCCTCTTGCCTTCCTTTGTCTATAGGCTGACGATCCCTGATGGCTGGATGCATCTTAGGCTCATTAAAGCGGTCTTCTGGGTCAGCCCCACCCTGGGAATTTCCCGGCTCTGCGTGTGTGCTTTCTCCACCCAGGCCAGTATTGCGTCAGGCAAACCCTTTACTCATGGGGCCTGTGTTTCAGTCCCAGATCTGTTCCGCAGTGGTTGCCACCTGATAAGATAGATGCCTGGCCTCCTCTGGTTGCCCAGGAAGACATGGGTATGGCTTCAGTATATCCGGAAGCCCTATTGTTGCAAAAAATGGCTGCTGCTCTGCATCTTGGGGCACCGCTGCTCTGGTGGCATGGTTCCGTCTCAGCTGACTGTCCTCTCCTCACTTCTGTGCCTCAGAATTAGCACTGACCTGCTGCAGTCTAGGCCCTGTCCACACCCCTCGAGAAATCACCCAAGAATCTGGATTCCTGGGGGACAGGCCTCTAGACCACAGAGTGAGACTGGAGGGGAGTGCTGGGAGCTCAGAACTGCATGTAGAGAATATATTCAGTTCTATACAGTTTTATGCCTGGGAGGAGAATGCTGTGGCACCCTAGTAGGGGAGGTAGGTCCAGTTTTTAGAGGGTCTCTCCCATGGAGTGTAGTGGGAGGACCTTTGAACTCTGCTCATTTGTTTATGGGGCACTCCAAGCCATTCTCATGGGGGAGGGGACTCCCGTCTGCTTGGTGATTGATTTTGTACCTTTTATTTGTATCCTTGGGGTCGTAGCTCACCTCAGCGGGGTTGATGTGCGTTCTTCAACCTTCTTTCTTGGTGCAGCTCTAATCCACCAGGTTACTTGTTAAATTCCTGTCCTTTAACTCTCTTTCTGGACAGGAGCTTCTGTGGAAAGCTGGCTTCAGTCAGCTATCTTGTCTCCGCCCTCTCACTTCCTAATCCTGATCATTAATTGTAATTTCTCAGGGTTTTAGAGCCCCATTTTTCACGTTTTCTTCTTTCTTATATCAAAAGCAGAACTTTAATATTTTAAACACATTCACACATGCTAAGAAAATTAAAGTGAAAAGCGTTAAGGACAATGGTATAATAATAAATAAAATATTCTTTTTTTAGGAAGAAGTAGTTTGAGTAACCACTTTAAGATTTTAGTTCTATAGACCTAATAAAAAATGAAGTTAAGCTCTACTTGATAATGATTCTGGCTTGTTGTGCTTATTTATTTCTGCTAATCTTAGTGAGGGCAATGCCTTAGGTGAGATTTAAGTAACACAGGATGGTTTTCTGCTGAGACCAAGTAGGATCTGATTGGTACCAGATAGTCTCCTAATAATATCATGCCACCACTTGATACCTCCTAGGGAAGGTGTGAGGCAGCCTAAGGACTGGGGGCTTTGGAGTCAGGAGACCTTTGATCAGGTTGTGCCTTTATTCTTATAAGCATTGTACCCATAAGCAGGTCACAAGTGCTCTGAGCCTGAATTTCTTCCTCTGCAAAGGAAGGATAAAGCATTTTCGGCTTCATAGGGTTAATGAGGGGATCAGGTGTCATATGTGTGTAAAACTTATAAGGATTTATAATAAAATATACTGAGTAGATTTGGAATCTCATCTCTTTTTGAAAAGGATTTATATAAAAGGAATGATTGAACTTAAGCTTTAAAATAAATATTTAGGTTCTTTACTGAGAATTAGAATTTCTCAGGCCGGGAGAATAAATGGAGATAAAGCTCAAAGAAGAGAACTTTGTATGAGACTCAGCTAGAATTCAAGTGCAGAAGTCACAAGCAGAAGTTGAGGGGAACTGGGATAGATCTACAGACACCCTTTAGATCCTCACTTTACTAGTAAACTGTGGTGACAAGAAGGAAGACTAGCCTGTGTGACACATGGGGGAAAAAGGAAGATATTGTGTATTAAAAAGTTACTCCACAGAACTGAATTTGCATATTTCAAATACTCCTGGAAGCCACTTATTTTATCAGAAGGAACAGAGAGAGGCCAGGACTGAAATGGGTTGTGGTCTTTGAGGCTTTAGCATGTCTGCAAGCAAAAAAGAGCTGTCCAGTGGAGGGCTGACGTATGATATAAAGACCTGAGAGCTCGGGGTCCTGGATGGGGAGAAGGGGCTGAGGTCAAAGCATGGTGGATGGATTACTTTACAGAGAAGCCTACCTGTGCCTCTTAGATTTGGGCAGCATTGCAAGGAGACAAAAGAATAATTTTCCCTTATAGAGATGTGTTGAGGTTTGCTGGAGGAATAAAATTTTATGTTTGGTATCTTTGACTTTCTCAGGTTTGAGTACTTGCTTTAAGAAGCCTGGAAAGGGTTGGGACAGGTCCTCTGTCCAGGGTGCCACATGTTAGCAGGAGAACAGTGTGAGCCTGGTTGTGTAGAAGATAGCATCTGGTTGAGGGTGACAAGCACACATGTGTGGCCTGGTTTAGTGACATTCTCTGGCAGCGCACAACCACCCAGAATTAAAAGTGGCCAAATTGAATCTGAGTGCCATCAGGCATGGATGTTGAAAATCCAGGCATAAAGATGGTGCAAGCAAGGAAGGATAGTGCCAAGGAGGCCATGAGATCCCAGGCCTGAGAGAGACATAGATTCCAGGGGAGGCAGCTCCCAAATAAGAGTGAAGAATAATTTCTCCAAAAGAGAGGCAGAAGGATGAAGAGAAAGGAAAGATAGGGGTTTACAGTTAGGCTGAGGATTTCAGAATTGTGATGTTAGAGAAGCTGCCTTCTCCTGAAGGTGATCCAAGTGGGGCCTTTCCAATCAAGCAAATGAAAGGGGCAGATGAAATGATGGTATTAAAAAATAACCATATAGAACCTATTTCCATACTTCAAATATCTTCGGAAATCACAGTAGACATGACAGAGAGAGGATGGAATCCTCCTGGCTCGTGGTTTCTGAGGCTTTTGCATGTATGTAGGCTGAAGGAGCTTTCTGATTGTGTGGTCAGCTTACCCCCCATGATGAGAAGAGGGTAAGAACTGAGAAGGTGAAGAAATTACAAAGCTCGAATCAGAAAATTTTGTATTCACATGTCTTTGATGCTTTCAATAGATGTGGAGAAGCATGCAGAATGTGATGAAATAACTAAACCAACTTCACTTTTAATGTGCCTGGGCTGACTTTATGCTGTGCCATTCGGATGGATCTGGTTTACCAGTCTTAGTTTTGTTCTCCCATGCTAGAATTGCTTTCAATTATATCTGACATGCCTTTTAGATGAAATTGGAGGAAGCAGTTGTTACCAGCTTCAGGTAAGCTCGTTAGACATGACTGGGTATGTCATGTCTCCACAGGTGACATCCAGGATATATTTAGCAACAGCCCATTTACATGCAGAAATTTTAATTAGGATAGTGGGTACATTAATGTATGCATATTTAGGGAAATAAAAATAAAACATGCATGCTATGATCACCTATTAGAGAGATATTCTTCACCTTGTAATTTTTGCTAACATAATCTTTGTATCATTTTGCAGCCTCGAGAAAGGAAAATCACAAAACTCCCATGCCTAAATTAATCATCTTTTAGAGCAACAACAGCAGTTTCAGGAACGAGAATGTCCAGTGGTTATTCTGACATGTTTACTGGTACATGGGAAAGTTGAAATTAGACTTGTTATATCGAGCTCATTAAAAGCACTTAAGATCATACCTGAGTGAGTTATTGTGTACTTACGGTTATTATCCAAATGACCATAAGTACACAATATCCAAAAAGTAATCCTCTTTAAAAAGAACTCTAAATTTCATTAAATTCTATGTAGCCTTCTGATTTATCCTTTAGGTTTCAGCTGAAATGTCATGTCCTCAGGGAAGAATTTCATTGTTTTCTAAACTATGTGAGTTTTTTTGAGGTCATTCCCACAGCACACACCCCCTCCCCCTTTCCATGTCTGAACTCGTACCATGTTTTAATGAAATTCCTTTTTTAGGGGGGAAGAGTATGAATTGTGTGCTGGAAAGTAGGTACCATGATGGTAAAGACAGCTCTTCTTTTTGGTTCCCTGTTTCATCCCTTGTGGCTAACACACAGCCCACCACAGAGTGGCTCTCCATAATTATTTGTTGCAAGAATCTATCTCAGGTATCACAGGGAAGATGGAAAGATACTTTGAATCTGGAGACTTAAGTTCTGTGCCCAGTTCTGCCTCTAAATGGTTGCTGGCCTTAACTGGAATCTGGTCAATCCCAGTGCTCCTTTTCTCCATTGCAAGATTAGGGGATTATAGTTAGGCAATTGGTAATATTGTTGAAATCTCCATATTTCAAGGATTGATTTACATACCTTCGGTAGCAATAAAATATTTAAAGTGAGCAAATCCAGAAATGCATCATGAATGGGAAAAAATGCTGCCAGGGTGTTATTTCTCTCTGGCTTTTTCTATTATGCATTGATTTTACTAAGTGAGTTTCTAAAAAGGTGAGCTGCAGAATATATATGGCAATTGGAAACAATTCTCAATGGGAAAACAGAGGGATGGAAAAGGTGGGGCCTGGAAGAGGGGATCAGGGTGGACCGGTTTGGAGCCACCAGAAATACTGTCCCCCATTGAATTTAATTGAGTGGTGAAGGTGTCTGGGTGTATGGATGTGTGACTGTGTGCCTCCCTTTGCTGCTCCGCTCTTGGGAATTCCTTCAACATCAACTTCATTAGTTACAAAGGCAGCAATCCATATCCAATTTTCTTTTTGTGTCAGGATTGTTCATGTATAAAGTAGCCTCCTTAGTAGAAAACATTTGCAATTAAGCCTATAAACAAACAAACAAATAAATGCAAAAGTTGCACCGCCTGCCCCAGCTAACCCTGCTGACTTTCAAGTCTGGCCACTATCTATTTTATACAAAAATGAACTGAAATTACCACTTCGGATCTAACTTAATTTTTGAGTGATAATAGACATAGATTCCCAGAAGCACTCCATGCCTCTTGATAGTAACATCCTAATTTCCTTTCCTGGTAAATGTTTTAAATAAGATTTTAGCACCAAAGGAAATTAACCTTTAAATTAATCATAATTATAAAATGCCATCACTGATTTTTGTCTGCAGCCTAATTACTTTCTATTATTTAAACAAACTATTCCTCCTGTGAGCTTTAAGTTTGTTTCTCTTTAGCTCCTTGCCACACAATGCCAACTAATCACAGGGGAGGCCCCCTTGAATATCTTCTGCTGGAGCAGGCTCATTTAAATGTCACACAGGATTGAGGGGTCAGCGAACCTGCTTATTTACAAGGCCTTCTTTCAAGGGTAGAAGGCTGCTTTACTCAGACATTTCTTTTCTTTTCTTTCTTTCTTTCTTTCTTTTTTTTTTGAGAAAGAGTCTCAAGCTGTCACCCTGGATAAAGTGCCATGGTGTCATAGCTCACAGCAATCTCTAACTTGGGCTCAAGTTATCCTTTTGCCTCAGTATTTTCTATTTTTAGTAGAGATGGAGTCTCACTTTTCTTGAGGTGAGTCTTGAACTCGTGAGCTCAAGCAATCCAACCGCCTCTGCCTCCCAGAGTGCTAGGGTTAACTCAGATGTTCCTTTCTGCATACTTGGTGGCCCTTCTTCAAGATGCAGTGATTCCTAATCCTCCTGCTGTTAAAGGGAGATCACTAAGCCCAGCCTTCTGTTTTTATTAGATGCCACTTCAAAACAAAAGCACAACTGGATCTGAGGGAGTGAGCCCCAGCCAACATCATTCATCAAAAGAGTGAATGTTGGTGCATCTTAGAATGGGTACAGGCGATTGCACCAATGTACACAGCTATGATTTAACAATAAAAAAAAAAAAAAAATTAAAAAAAAAAAAAAGAGTGAATGTTGTCCTGTGAGCAGATCTCTGATTTGGAGCCTTCCGGAGAGGCTTCGGCTTCCTGTGGCAGCTCTTTGCTCTGCTCCCATTAGTTCTCTGTAGGTGGGACTAAGGGGTCTCAGCAACTTTATTTTGTGAGTGTGTACGTGCACATCCTGGTGCTAAAATCATCCCACTTTTCAGCCACTTGGGCTTCTTTCTTTCTCATGTCATTTTCCGTGAGTGCATAGAAAGACATGGTGAGGGAATAAGGACAGAAGACCAGGTACAGGTACCCTGGGTGTCTGCATAAGTGGGAGAAGCAGACTAATCAAAATAGAGGATTTTTATTTTGATCATTTCTGTAAATGTCACCACTTTTTCCTCCTTCAGTTCATACGCTCTGGCTTTCTTTTCTCTTAAACCTGATTAAAACAACTTGAATATTTTTTATCAACCAGATAACTTCGGTTCATCCTGCCAAGAATATTTTTTGCCTCATACTGTGTGTATCTTCTATTGTGAGCCAGTTAGAGACTCTCCTCTGCTTATTTGAATATCTTCACCTCTACATTGGTTTTTAGAAACAACGTCCCGATTATTCTGAATCAACAGAGGTTAGATAATGGATTAATTTATTTCCACTCATGGTTTTTATTTGGAAGCATTAGATTTCTTTAAAGATGAGTGTTGTGTGCATGTGTCTGAATGTGCCAGTGAAAAGCCATGTAGTGTAACAGAGGACATACTATGAGAGAAGGTGAAAAAGTGACTGCTGAAGAATCAGACTCAGTTTTGGCCTGAATACTCAAATTGTAAAGTAAATATTTAAAAAAATTAAAATAATTTGGCCATCTTGGGTTAAAATTTATATTATTAAAATTAAAAAAAACATAGAGCTCCTGTGTTTTCTCTCCAGTAACCACAAGAGGGAGCAATTTACTAGTAGACTGAAAAAGAGACCAGTGCTGGCTTCTTTGAGGAGATTGTGAACATGGTTATGTGTCACTCTTAGAGAATGTCACTGAGAGGAACTTGCATGACTGACAAGAGGCATTGGCATATGTAGGTCATTTGTCTCAGGCGATGATCACTTGTTCAATTTTATACATGGCAATGCATCTTTTCCCCTTTTCTTCAATTTGTTCAGAAAATGACAAAGGTGCTTTATTCTGATTGGTTATTCATTTACTTACAACAAACTGAAGTCTAAGGAGATGTCAAATTTCCTTAGCAGTTTCCATATGGCTCAAAATTGTTTTGTGGAGACCCAATTGATTTATTCATTTATTTCCCAAACACTTTCTGAGCCCTCCCCCAGGTTGGGGAAGCTCTACAAGCTGAGGACACACAGGGAGGAAGACAGCTGTGGATCCTGATGGCATCTCCCAATCCTCTTTCATCCTGAGGGATTCAGTATGATGATACTTGGATGTTGGAAGTTCCCAAACGAGCTCAGTGACTTTGAGCAAGTCATTTAATCTTTATGAGTCTATAAAATTAAAGCGTTGAAATAGAACAGTAGGCAGTTTTCCATAATTTTAAACTCTGCAGAATTCATGGTTCAAAAAAATCTTTATCAGAATAGGATATATACAATTAAGTACATGCAGAGCTTCTGTACTTTGGAGGAAGCATGTAGGGAAAATACAAAGTGACACCGCCTTTCATTTGGGCCCCCCATGGATCTGGTAGGGCATAGCTAGAGATTAGAAGCATTCAAAGTCTGAAACTTCAGGCTTTAATAGTATGTGATCCTGTTCAGAGATGGGGAAAGAAATGGTTTTGGTTTGGTGGGAAGCTGGCAAATACGTACAAGATGATTTCGCTTAGTTACTTTCAAATTCCTAAAACAAATGTTATAAAGAGAAAACAATATGATACTAATGATAAAATATATTTGATTGCTTAAGCATAATACTCAATAAGTTAAAATAGACAGATCCTTCTTACAACTCTACTTGTCAACCTGGCACTCAGGAGCATGGTACTTTTTTGAAGAGGTTAGGTTAGTTTCAAGAGTGAGTTATAAACAATAAGAAAGCAAGCTCAGGTTACCAAAGAGAATGTATGATACAGGCCTAACAATGAGATGGGAAGAATGATAGACAGATAATAGATAGATAGACAGATAAAAGATAGATAGATAGATAGATAGAGATTTAAAAGGAAGAAAGGAAGAAGATATAAAAATATATAAGAAAAAAGATAGAAAGAAGGAAGAAAGGAAGAAAGAAAGGAATATCAGGAGACATAATATGTCAAAATGGTAACTGATATTCAAAACCCAAAATTGTGGGGTCATTTTAATTTTAATTTTTTGCTTATTTGTATTTCCTATGCTTTCTACAGTAAACACACATTCCTTTATAAACAGGAAGAAATAAGTATATTTTCCCCAAGGGAATTACTCCTCCTTGTCCCATAGGTGGAAGTACGGACTGCGTTCAAATCCAGTGACCCTACCAAACCGCAGACATGATCAAAACATACAGGAGGGAGTTGACTACATGGAAGTGTAGGCCAGCTGGCTTTAGAAGAAAAATCAAATAATAGAAAATTATTAGCCTTAGAGACATGAATAATTTTCTGTGGTTTTCTTTTCAAATGAAAGAGTCAATAAATCAATTGTGACTGTTTTCCCATGGCCAGCTGATTTTGAAGAATTCAGTACAGGTTTTTATGCATTTGTGCTTCCACGGTGGGAACATGCCTGTGTCTAACTCCAAATTTAAGGATCTAGAATTCACTTTTCAATATTGCTTTCCAAATAATTCCCTTGGGATATGAGTTTTAAGATGACATTCTACATCTTTCTCCAGATGATTTCAATATTTAATAACATTTGCAAATACATTGAATCTCTTTTAGGAACTAGAGTGATTACTTAGAAAAATGGACCCATTTGCTAGAGGACCAACATTTAGTGTAGTTTAACTGTTAAGCTAAAGATTTATAAGAATACATAACGAAAATTGAGAAATCACACGATAATTTTTTTTTCCCTATCATGGATTAGTGCTATTTTCCATGGCTGCATGGCTTCCTTTTAACTGTCACATCTAACAATGTTAATGAAGCCGAGAGGAAAATTCTGAGTCCTATTACTGTGAGTAGACACCTGGCTGCAGTGCAGGAGGGCTGAGGATGATGTGAGAGAGAAGAGCTGCATTTATGATAAAAGGCACACCCGAACAGGAATCTCCGAACATTTCATTTCTTTCACAGAGTATTGTAAAATAGAACAACGAGAGGGGAATAGAAAAGACTGGAGGCCACAAGGAACACTCCGCATGGCTGGTGACAGATGAGACAGTGACCAGCCCTGCCACAAAGCCAGCACAGCGGGCTTCCTGCTCTCCCAGAGAAAGCCTTTTCTCCTAAGATAGATCTCTGCCTTTGCCTGAACAAATAGATAAATGTTGTGAAGGTTGCCCCACTCAGACAGGGTTCCTGGGTCAAGGCATACCCCCTGGAACAGGGGTCCCAGCTTTTTTTCTGGTGAGGAGCTACTCATCTGAAGGCAGACTGCCCCACAGCAGGAGATGCTTAGTGGAAACTCTTGGGGTGGGGGGGCCGAGCATGGAGCTGGCCCCATAGCTACAGCCCCGAAGCCTCCTGCCCACAGGTGTTTGAAGGGCCTATGAACTGTGGGTACCCTGTGCCCCATAGATATTTTCAAGTGTGCAGGGACCACATGGTGCATGTACCTGTGTTTGGGTCTGGCATTGATGGACTGAATTGTCTCTCCCCATCCGCACATTCCAAGACACAACCTTTTGTGTGATTATATTTGGAGATGGCCCTTTAATAAAGAAGTTATGGAGGTTAAATGAGGTCATAAGGATAGGGCCTTACTGTCCTACTCCAATAGGACTGGTGGAAGAGACACAAAAGAGAAAATGTTGTGAGGACACAGCAAAAAGGTGTTGTCTTCAAGCCATGGATGGAGGACTCAGGACACATGCAAACTGCAAACACCTTTTAGTATATGTGCTGCCGAAGCGAGGACTGCAAACACCTTGATCTTGGACTTCTAGCCTCCAGAACCATGAGAAAACAAATCTCTGTTCTTAAAGATGGCTAGTGTGTGGTGTGTTGTTATGGCAGCTTTAACGAACTAATCCTTGGGGAAGGACAGTACTCATCTCCTATTTGCTGTCATCTCCTGGTGGGCACAGAAGATGGCAGGAGTGTCCTGTGAATCTGCACAGCCAGCCAACCTGCCAGGCTGTGGCTCGGGCTCTGAAAACTAATGCGTCACAGAAGTAAACTTCAAGGTGCACACCTTTTCGTTCAGAAAACAAAACAAACACCTTTGTATTAAAATGTCTGCCATGAAGTAAATGTTTGTATTTCTTTATTAGGAGGCAGGGCGTTCAGGAAGTGATCAGGTCATGAGAGTAGAATGCTCATAAATGGGACTAGGGCCTTATGAAGGAGGCCCCAGAGAGCTGCCCTGCCCCTTTTTCACTGTATGAGGGCACACAGAGAATGCAGCACCTACTAACCTGGAAATGAGCCCTCTAGACACAAAATCTGTTGGCACCTTGTTCTTGGACTTTATAGCCTCCAGACCTGTGAGTCATAAATTGCTGTTATTCATAAGTCACTCCATTTATGGCAGTTTGTTATAGCAACCCAGACAGACTAAGACAGTGTCTGTACAGTATTGGTCAAACTGGGCCCTAGAAAGGATAATGAAATACTGTTTAAAATGAGAAATAAGGAAAAAAATTCTCAGGGATTTGGTGTGTCTGATCTGACTGCCTTAATTACAATGATGACTTTTTGCCATTTCATGGAGTCTAAGATTGAGTCTTTGGTCACTCTCCATTGCTCGCTGGATGTTTCTGCCTCCTTTCTCTGGGGCTCCCTGGGTATACTTGCTGCTGTAAGATCTTAAGTATTAGAAATGAGCAAATGGCTGGCTAACATTGTATTGACTTCAAGAACACTTTATTTGTCCAGTTGCCATAATTGGGTCCTTTTCTGCACAGTCCATTCTCAGCATGTTACAGAACCAAAATTATCCTCTGTCCCTCATAAGGCTCTTAGGGATGGAAACGACCAATTTGGCAAGCAGACAGCTAACACCTATTCCTGCCACTGCACTGCCACCAAGATGCTTCATTGCAAATCTGTACTAGGTAAAAATAGACACATAGAGATTCTCTCAGTCTTTACACATACATTCCACCTGTTCCATGTGTCAGGGTTTTCTTTCTGAGAGCATTTTTGTTTTCACTTTCACCAAACTCTTTAGAGATTAAGATAATTTTCTATATGATGTAACTACCAAAAATTAGACAGAAACCTTCTTTATAGTAGTGGAAGTCACATAACCAGGCAGTGTCTGGAAATGAACATATAGACAAGTGACCAAGACAATGATCGTTCAAATGTGTGTGAAAGATCACGGGCAAGACTGGAAGCCGTCGAAGACCACTAGACAGGGGACCAGCTCACACGAGGGTCTTCTCCAGGATGCTTCCTAATCCCATGAACATCACATGTCAGTCTACTTGGTTATAAAAAAAAAGATTTTTTTTTTTAAGTTCATATCTTCCCACTGAGCAATAAGACTAAAATCAGTAAACTTGTCTAAGAGAACTTTGCTTGTATTGTGGGCTAATAAAGGCAAATAAAGTGTTGTGATCAAAATACACATAAAGATGTTATTTTTGGAGTCTTTCAGAAAAAAGCTTATTGGATGCTTGAGAGAGAAACTTAATCTTCCAAAAGACATTGATGAATTCAAGCATCTTTGTATTTACATTGCTCTGGCTCCATCTTGATCTAGGATAGAATTCGTTAAGGTAAATTCCCTGGAATTCTAATTCTCTATAATATTAAGATTATTTATGAAAAAAGGGTTATGTGGTCAAATATTTTGGGAGACTTGTCTTAACCATACTTTAAATTTCCGTAAATTAATGTTTTAACATCTACAAAATGGCCATGAGGTATTCCTAAGTAAACTCTTGATTACTCAAAACATCTGGAGACTGTAGATAGCCCTTTCTCTAACAGTCACAGTGAACATGAATTTCATAGGGTGCCACCTTAGGACAGGCTGGCCTATCCTATGCCTGCTTATCACCACAATAAATGTTCCTCTCCCTCTGCCTCCTCACTCCTGCTTTATGATGACCCTGCTTCTTCTCCTGAGTGGCCCTGCTTGGCTTGTGTGTGCATACCTCAGGGAACTATGAGTATAATACAACTGTGAAACTCTCTCTCTTTTTTTCTTTTACAACAGATCTCTAGAAGATTTATTTTTATTTTATAAAGTTAAAACTCTATACTTCAAGAATGCCAACTCTTCATTTCCCTCTCTGCCCAACACTGGAAAACCATCATTTTACTTGCTGTTTTTGTTTTTATGAGTTTGACTACTTTTAATAGCTTATGAGTGACATCATATGGTATTTGTCCGGATTCATCCCATTGTTACAAGTGGCAGGATTTTCTGCTTAAGATAGAATAATATTCTATTCAATAATAGATCATATTTTCTCAATCCATTCATCCATACCTAGACATTTGGGTTACTTCCCTATCTTGATTATTGTGACTGATTCTTTTTTTTTTTTCATTTCTTTATTTTTTATTGTTGGGGATTCATTGAGGGTACAATAAACCAAACTCTTTTCTGAATTCTCTTTTTGGTAGAGAATCTCATCTGGCTTCACTATACCTCACTCAAGCTAAAACAAAACTGTGGATTAGGAAAACACAGGCATATTTCCTTATTGCTGTACTCTCACCAATGGTAAAATGTAAAGGTGTATTCCAAATTGTCAGTGTCAGACTTACTTGGCTTTGTAAACTTTTTTGAACAGTATGTTTTGTGGAGCTAGTATTTCTAGGATTCTCTTTGAGAGGGGCCATCCTGGTGGGACACTGATTATCCATGCAGGAGACATGGGATGTCAGTAAGTGTTTGAAGATAAACATGTGCTGGCATCGTTGGGAAATGAAATCAAACATTATAGTCGAGGGAAAGCCCAGCTTCCCTATGAAAATTAACTGTGGACTTTCCCTTCATCAAGGATTTGGTATATAGACATTGAAGGTAATAGCTGAATGAAATTATGTAGTTTGTGGAGTCCATACATTAAAAAATTCATAGATGTTTTGCTCTTCCTAATCTTTGAAAAAATCTTTTGTGTGGAAGACAAGTCTTTAGTATGTATCTTTTTCTGTATAGTCATTAGGTATCTTAAACTCAACTTCTCCAATGTGAACTACTGATCTGATTCCTACTCTACTTCTCAAGTAGTATTTCCTTTCCCTCATTGACGCCATGAGACACTCAGGAATCTGTGTCTCCTTTTCTCTTACTGCCGTACCCACCCAAAGCCCACTGAGCACAGCACTTTAGCATGTCTCAAATCATGTATATCCTCTCTATCTCCAAGACTGGTCTGAATCCAGATCCTCATTATTCCTGATGACAAGCATTTTCATAGAGTCTTAACTAGGTTTCCTTGCCCTAATCTTTCTCCTTCCCAATTCTCCCCATCGTATTGATGCCAACATAATTTTTGTAAAGTACATACATTCTTGATCATGTAATTATAACCTGCCAATTACCTGTACACAAACTAATAATTTTTAATACACATTTTTGTACAATCTCATCCAAAGAAAATTGCTTTTTCAATTTTCTCTGAGTGTCTATATCTCTAGCACGGGACACGATTCAGTCACATTCATCTAGTTGTGGTATGCCTTCATACTTTCCCCCTTTTTTCCTGGGACCAGCTTACTTTTATACCAGCTATCCAATAAATATCTATTCACCTTTCAAGAGTGACCTCAAGAGTTTCCTTCTTTATGGAAACTTGCCTGATTTCTTTTGTTTCTTCACCCACTATACAGTCTACAGAGTTTCATTATGCATATTTGTTCCCATGATTTGATTTTGCCTATTAGTAGGCAAGTTTGTAGAGGTAAAATATGACATATGATTCATCTTAAAATTTCCAAAGTCTGACTAGCACTTGATACATTTAAGAGTGTTGGAAAAAAACCTTATTTAGTGAAAGAACCACCATTTTGTGACACACAAAATAATATAAATTATATACTGCATATTTCTGACTTTATATCATGTATGAGTATAATTAAAAAAGTGCCTTCTCTAAATTAGTCACCCAATACTGCCCATTTCTTTCCAGTATAATTGGAAAGGAAAAAGAAATGTGTATACCGTATCTACTCGAGTATAAGCCGAGTTTTTTTGGCACAAAATTTGTGCTGAAAAACCTGAACTTGGCACAAATTTTGTGCCGAAAAAACTCGGCTTATACTCAAGTATATACGGTATATATAATATGCCTATATAAATATTTCTCTTTTGTTGTTTTCCTCAAATCATTAATGTTTTATCACTTTTCTCTTTTCCCATTGTTTCAAAAACCCCACTATTATAAATATTTTTAAGAAAATAGATTCCTGGTTCTGATCTGTCCTTTGAGCTATATAAACAATTATCCATGATAGTAGCCAGACAGAAGAGCAAAACTTTTTCTAGTGCTCCTATTTCAGATCATTAGGGGCCAAGGAAGGATTGCAACCTTCTACCCTCTGTGGTTGGAAAGGCAGAATATAATGGAGCCTTTTGAGGCTTGTAAGAGGGTACCACATTCTAAACTCTGGATCAGTTCTAGCCATCTTATATCAAACAGTAGGAAGAGAAAGGACATAGAGACGTTGGATTTCCCGGAGACAAATTCTCTGAGTTTTTGTGAAAAAATTTAGTAATTATTAGAGATCATTGATTTTTAGAATTTATTCTAAAAATATTTAGAATTTTTAGAATTTTAGTCCTGGGTGAAACTGATTAGTTATCAACCCCTAACAAATAGCTTATAAAAAGAGAACAAGTGAAGTGCATTTCAGATCATTTCCATCTCCATTCTTACCTTTATATTCCCCATCAGAATTGTCATAGAGGAATAGATTTCAAAAATATTTTTCGATGAAAAAAAGTAGCATGTTTCCAAAATGAATGTACCATTTCTACAATATGCTGGATACTTTTATGAGAAATAATTTAGCTGGATGGGCACAAAAGGCTTATTTCCCGTTGTAAAGCTATGCTGTGGGATCTTGTCTGAGGAATGGGAAGGCTAGGTAGGAGGCAGTAAAGAAGATGCTTTGAACTTGAAAGAAACAGAACAGAGCTTTAATACTTACAGCTGTCCTCTTCTTCAGTTATACATTTCACAACATAACAGGCGTAGATGAACCCTGCCAGCTGAAACAAAACAGAGATGCTTTAGATATCAGGCAAAGGCAACAAAATTGGACCTTACCAGGGAGTGGCCTTTCAAAATTAGGAGTTTAAAACAAGACTCAAGGCTTCAAAATGGTTCATCAGACTAGATCTCCACTCCACCATGGATTCTTGATTCAAATGATGTTGATCTGTCTTACCAATAAACATAGTGGTCTATTTTTCTCTGATCTGCTTCTGTGTGCAAGATTTGTTAATTGCTGGACAATCTAAAACAAATAATTTTAGGTGCAGAAAAAATTAACTTTAGCTGTTCATGAAGGGGTTAACACTTTCACTTGTGCCGATCAACTTCTGGTTTACTTTTCATTAGCTGGGAGACTAAGATTTTAAAATTAGATTCCCAGAGACCATAAGAAAAGTGTTAGGGAGATTCCGCGATATGTTGTATGAACTCTTCGTAAATAAAAGAAAACTCTTGTTTGAACCAGGAAGCAGAGCATGCTGAACATAATTAAGATGATGTATAACAGAGAAACGGTGAGACAGATACGTATACGCAAGGAGTATCATTAGCATACTGAATTTGGGTTTGCACACATTCACCAGCCTTTCTGAAACACACTATTGATGCAAAAAGGTCCCTGTGGTCAGTGAAGTATTTTCTCATGAAATGGTACCTGCAAAAGCACACAGCAAAGTCATCTGATATCTAGCCCGTTAGATTGGATGGTTTTGTATGTCTTAATATCAGTATGATGTTTATTTACTCAAAGTTTGAGAATGGGCAGAGGAAACAGTTAATATAATTTCTTAATAAGGGTAACTCTTTTGTTCTTTGCAAAAATAATTCGGTTTGAGGGAATCCTCAGAGGTAGGTACGCAGAATAGTGATGAAGACTATTCTCAATGACATTTAAGACGGATTGACCTGGCTGGGTACTGACCTCACACAATAATAGTTAGTGTGGAGAAGGGGATACTAAGACAGGCTGCTACCTTCAATCAGAAAGCTCTAGCACAGGGGAAAAGATGTTGTTCTGATAAGCCTAATGAAGTTGTTTTTCATTAGGTGTCAGGTAATGACCTTATGGAGGATAGGAGTGGGAGATTTTAAGTCAGAGGGTACACTAACAGATTCAACAAAACTATTTGGAGATGGATGGGGTCCAATGAAAAAGAACTTCAGAAATTTGGTAGTTTGGATCTGAGAGAGAAAGCACCTTTTGGCAGATTCTGACTATCTCCCAAAGAGGAATCCCCTGCAATAAAACAGTTGTCGTAATACACAGAAGAAGAGGCAGCAGTAAGGGCCCTTGGGGAGGCACAGCTGGGGAAGAAGACCTATCCAACAGGCTTCAGGGGCTTGCGAGGGAACGTATACTTCTTGCCCTTCTATCCCCAAATGTGTCTTAACAAGTACACACCACCGAGACCTAAATAGGAATATGGCTGATGTACGTGGTATTAGTAGAATTAGTTTTCTTTTTAAAAATGTTTTAGAAAAATCATCAGATCAGCCTGTTGCTCTTTGAATTATATGTTAATGTTGGAAATAAAATAGTGATAGTAAGAACTGCTTCCTTATTTAGTACAGTGACCAGACCACTGTTTTAATGAGACTTATTTTTAGAATTCAGAGTTAAACACCAGTGTCTCCTATTTGGCTTTTGCAAGGAGTTTGATTTAACCAAACAAAAACCATGTAGTGATTTGACCATTGTCATGGGCACTGGAAAAATAGAGACTGCACTAGTACTTCTTAGTCCTATCCACCAGGACCCACGAAAATGCTCTTTTCCTGGAGTGACCCATGTCACTGGTACCAGATAGACGAGGCTGTGGCTAGGTGAAGAGCTTTTGAGTTTGGTAAAATCACTTGGGTACTGCTTTACTTTCGTCTCTTCCTCTGCGTTAAGCCCTTACTACATGCAGTTAAGTGTTATGGATCTATCAATAGTTTAGTTCTTCATTCCAGTTTTGAATACTTGTTAAATTATTTGTAAAGCAATTTTTTCTCAATCACAAGCTTCTCTTTGGCTTCTTATCACTTCAGTTTTTCAGAATGAAAATCTTGGTAGCAAGCAGTGATAAATTCTGGGATTTGGGGCCAATAAGTTCAAACTCCTCATTAAAGTGTCACTAGATTCTAGGTTATTAAGTATACTGTTCCAGAACGCAGTTAACGCACTATATTCTGCTTACTAGTGATCTTTTAATTGTATTCAGTTGCGTTCTTTAACTATCAGGGGAGCTCTTTTGATAAAAAAGTAAATCCTGCTGCATTTTGTTACAAAAGCTTGCTGATTAAGAGAATTTGAGCTTTAAATTTGGTCACCTTTAAACACAAAAGGAAATTTGTTTCCCCCAAATTAATCAAAATTCATGAACTCTCTTCCAATTTTCCTACACTATATAAATTTCTAATTTAATTTTTTCTCCCTAACATCAATTTATGGATTGATGCAAACAAGGAATTTCAAAACATTTCTAACAATTCTGAATGCCTCCTACAATGTGCAACTTTGCTAATTGCTACCTGGGCTACAAAGATGAAATAAACCAGGTTTTGCCATTTTGGATTAGGCAATTCGTTTTCTAGGGACTGTTAGACCTTAAGACAGTCAACTGAAAATGTCTCCAAACATTGCTATATGTCCCTTAAAGGGCAAAATTGTCTCCAGTTAGAGTCACTGTTTCAGATTTAGTCCTAGCCTTAAGGAATTTTCAGTGTTATAGCAGGGATATATATGCATGTAATTATAATTTGAAGTATCAATAGATTTAGATAAATTATGAGGAGGAAGAAAAACATTGTATGTCTACAAAGTGACAAATAATAAACTGGATACTTTCATGTGTTAAGTCATTAATTTTCACAACCACCTCAGAAAAATGTTATTTGTACTTTTGCAGATGAGAATTAAAGTGGGACTTGCTTTTCCAAAATGAGATCATCAAGTGGGCAATTTTGTTCAGAAAAGGGCCAGTAGTTAAACATCTGATGAGGGTTTGGGGATCTTATACTGTGAAGGCAGATTAGGGCCATGAGCGGCAGGCTTCAAGTGCAATAGGAAATTGCAAATCTAATTATGGTTTTTTTTTTTTTTTTTCCATATATGCTTAAGGAGTACCACCTACCAAAATATAAGTTTTCACAAACTAAAAATCCTTCTTGATGTGATACTTGGCTTCCTTTTTAGCTTCATTTCCCACCACTCCTTATTAAAATTGATTGATGCCAGCAGTAAACTCTTGGTAGCTTGCTGACATATATCAGGTGGTTTTTCTCCTTCATTTCTTACGTCTTTCTCTATTCTGTTAACCAAGAATAACGCCCCACACCTTCTCCTTCCCCATCCTACTCTACTTTGTACTTTGAATGATTCCAAATCATTCTTTAAGACTGAATTAAGGTGCTGCTGACCCCAAGAATGGGCAACACACTCCCCGAGTAGGATAGAGGTTGCCGCTTCTGAGTTAGACCTTGAAAGATGGTAGGGTTTTGAAAGGGAATGAAGGGAGGAAAGGAGAGAGGTGGAAAGGAAATCTTCAAAGCATAGCTCAGAAAAGAGGTGATAAGTTATGGATCATGTTTAGACCCCATTTTGGAGGAGTTTGGGCTTTATGAAGGGAAATAATGGGGCACAAAGCACAACATAGAGACTTATGTTAGTAGGTTTGAATGCTTGCAATTTAAATGAAATGATTTTATTTTGTTCATTATTTAAAGATGGTTGTAATAATAATATATGGTACATATGACATTTTACTAGGAAAACACACAATTATCCACTTGTGAAAATACAAAATATTCCAGTTTTTTAGTCTTTGGCATTCAAAGCAGAGCTAAATCTAAATCTTTTCACCTTCACACATCTAATATGATTTGTTCACATCTAATTCACCTGATAAGGAATTACATACCATCTTGGTATCATTACTGACTGAAAGGAAATGATATTTTTTCTCTATAACTAAATCAGATTAAAATTCTTTTTTGTATCCACAAACCAAATTATGATTGTATGTCCCAGAAATCCACTTAGAAGCTAATAGATAAGAAGGAAACCAAAGCCTTTTGGTAAGTATTTTAAAAAATTCAATCTTTTAAAATGTGACAACCTTAGTGTTTAAAATATTGTATTTTTAATTGCTTCTTAGCCTTTTGGCTAAGATCAAGTGTAAAACATTGTATTTTACACTTGTGTTTCCAGGAAATTGGAGTAGTAGGAGGGTTGCATTTCCCTATTCCTCCTACTAAGTACAATTAGTAGGGAATTAGTAAAAGTCCTCATTTTCTACTGAACTTCCCTTGATACCACCCAACTGGGGAGGGGAGGGCTGCCTTGTGACTACATACATACATAGATATGGATATAGATATAGATATAGATATAGATATAGATATAGATATAGAAATGTTATATATATAACATAAGACTGTTATGTATTTTTTACATATACATATAACTGATATGTTATATATATAATAGTATAACATATATGATATATATTTTATATTTATATATATATATAAATATATATATATAACAGTATATATATTTAGCAGTAACAAAGCCTTTCTACTCACCCCAGCCATGGTGGTATCTTTGAGGGGTGGGTGGGGAGCAGGAGCTCCTTCTGCCTCCCAGCCTAAATGAAAAACCCTTCCCACCTCGAGTCTCAGCAAGGCTAAGCAAGGGGCCTAAGCTTCTGTCCCCACTTGGCAAACATTAGCTTCCCTCCTTCTCCTGTCAAAACAGTATTAGAGCAATCAGCCAAAGCAGAAGGTTTAATTAAGATCTAGAGTCTCACAACATAATACCCAAGATATCCATATTTCAATTAAAAATTACTCTGAATGAACCAAGGCTATCAAGAGAAGCTAACCCAGAGGTGACAAAGATTTTAGAAATTATCTGACAAATATTTTAAAGTACCCATCATAAAAATGCTTCAACAAGCAATTATGAACACACTTAGAATAAATGAAAAAATTAGAAAGGCTCAGCAAAGAAAAAGATGATACAAGGAAGAATCAAATCAAAGATTTAGAACTGCAAAATGCAATAATAAGAAAACTCACCAACAGAATGGAGGAGACAGAGGAAAGAATCAAAGAACCGGAGGTAGAACAATAGAAATAACTTAATCTGGTCAACAGATGAAGAGTAGACTGAAAAACATAAATTGAACTTCTGGGACCCATGGGAAAATAACAAAAGATCTAACATTTTTGTCTTTGGAGTCCTAAAAGGAAATGAGGAAGAGGTAAGTACTGAAAAAGTTCTCAAAGAAATAATAACTGAAAACTTCCTCAATTTGACAAAACAGATGAACTTATAAATTCAAAAGCTATACCTTTTGAATAAAGGTACAGGATAAACCTAAAGAAATTCACAAGGTACACAATAGTTAAATTTCTTGGAAAATCAAAGACAAAATTTTTGAGAGCAAAGACAGGGAAACATTTACATACAGTCACTTGAGAAAACAATTTGGAGGTTTCTTAGAAAACTAAACATACAATTACCGCATAACCCAGCAATTCTACCCATAGGCGTTTATCCCAGGCAAATAAAGACATGTTCCCATAGAGACTTGTACATTAATGTTTATTGAATCTTTATTCACAGTAATCCCAAACTGAACCAACTCATATGTCCTCCAGTGGGTTAATGTTAATAGTTAAACAAAGCCTGGTACATTTCATTCCATGAAATACTACCCAGCAATAAAAAGGAGGGGACTACTGATACATGCAACAATGTGCATGGATTTACATAGAATTGTGCTGCATGAAAAAAGTGATCCCAAAAGGTTACATATTATATGATTCTATTTAGACAATATTTTTGATGTGACAAAATTATAAAAATGGAGAACAGGTTAGTGCTTGCCAGGAACTAAGGAGGGGTGGGGTCCGAGGGAAGTGAATGGGACCCAAGAAAAGACAACATGAGGGATGCTCATGGTAGTGGATAGATCTGTTTTGTGTCTTGAATGTCAACATTAATACCCTAATTGTGATTTTCTACTAAGTTTTCTAATATGTTACTATTTGGGGTAACTGGGATGGTACACAGGAGCTCTCATGCTACTTCATATAATTGAATGTGAAACACCATTCTTAAAAGGTTTAATTGAAAATAATGTATTTTAGGATATGACTATTTATGTTAAAAACCTTTTGTATTATAATTTCTGAATTACAGACATATTTAAATAAGGTAGACATGTTAGTTTCCTAAGAAAAAAGGCATATTAATTTTTTGGCAAAAAGTATTTTAATAAAGACAGTTTTTTTTTTTGACTATAAGTTCAGATGAGGCATTGGCAAACACTACTTTTTTATCTGCAATTATCTCACATTTCAAATGCATTAGTTCTATGGTTTCATTTCAAGTAAGTAATCCATTTTGGTTCTGAATTCATAATTCATATGCTCTAAGCCCATGCTTTTTGCAACAGAAATCTGAAAAGAAGGATATTACGCACACCTGAAGTATAATTTTAAGTTGCAGATGGTTTTTACTTGCTCTTTTTCATCTTATTCCATCTACATAATTTGAGATTGCTTCAGCAAAGCATTCTAATGTGATTATATCAGTATTATTAATGAAGGTTTTTATATGAAGTATTTTATTATGTGGGCTGGTATATCATCTCTATTGTTCACCAGATGATTTTTACCCCATATCATTCCACTGGCTGTACTATTATGGAGCACATGGCAAATTGTCTTTGCTACAAATAATCCAGGTGCAGTTATCAACCTACTTATGGAGGATTGCCTCTAGTGCTATTGTGAATGTTCACAGCCTACTGGGTCAGAATAGCTTTTCAGAGGATCAGAAACATATTTTAATACCAGCCTTTAGGTATTGTGCTGCTTCATCAAGAGTGACTGTATTAAACACTTTTTAAAAGATTAAATAAATTAGACGCACATGCAAACTTGCATTATTTACTTCCCGTTGGGAAATGGACTGAGCTAAGGGCCAACACCGGCTTCATCAATCATTCTCATTATAAATTTGTTCTGGCACCTGACTTATTTTATTGCTCTAAACTTACCAAAAACTTACCCAAGTTCAGATGAGTACATATTAGTAAAAGTAGGGACAACCAAAGATACTCAGGCAGGGTGAAAGATGGCTAATCAAATTCAAAAGTCTTCATGGTTAATACCTCTTTCACAGTTTAAATATCAGATTAGTTTTAGAAAGTGTATTGAGAGCAGTAGTTCAACCATTCTATACATGTGCCAGCTGGGATATGATGAAAAGAATGGATAATCTAGCGCAACAGAACTAGTACAAAATGCCTTCCATTTCAGAGGTAAGAGCTATAGGGAAGTCCTTGATGAAAACTATTTACTGAAAATTATCGGAGATATAAAAGGCAACCTACCAATAATACCATATTATCTTAATGGTAAAACATAGTTTAATATTATATATTTGTCATGTAGAATAGGGACTCTGATTCATTCATTATAAATTATTGGAGGCAGAAAGTATAGTTTTAAAATGTTCTGTAAAATATAAATAATTAATACTATCCTTCAAATTACTGAATAAAATTAGTACATAATTCCTTTGGGATAAAATGGTATAAGCAATGTAATATTTGCTCACACCTAACAAGGAACCTATAGCAAAATTAATTGTGAAAAAGTAAGGCACTTGCAAAAATAGCCCATGTTGGGCATTCCAACATTAATAGATAAGGCTAAAAATGGTCAGTGTGTTTCATTGGAAGGCAAGTGCTGTCCCGGTAATGACAATGGGAATACAAGGTCAAATTCTCTGAGAGACCAGAACAGCAGATCATTTGTATTGGAATACTAGCTGTAAAAATAACTACCACTAAATATGTACCTTTGAAAAAAAAAGGAGCCAAAACTACATTAACATTTCTTTCTTTTTGGAGATACATGATTTGAAGCCATGGAAGATTTAGAATATATAAATGCACTTCAGCACATATTGCATCAATTATCGAAGTAGTTTATTGATTAAGAATATATAAAAAGGATGTCAATAGTGCTCTGACTGCATTGTGAAAGAAAAAAAAAACTAAATAAAAAGGAAACAGCAGAATGTATCAGTTAAAAAGAAAAGTTGCTTCAAAATGTTATAGTGAATTCCTATATTATTTCTGTTTCAGAACTATAGTAAATCAGGAACCTTAGAACAATTGGTCCCTTTACCATAACATCTGTGAGAATATGCTTTATGCTTATGAAAAGGTATTTTATGTGGAGTTCAATAAAGGTCTCTTGTGGAACAAAGTACTGGCTGCAGTATGTGGCAGAGGAAGATGAATGGGAGTAAAGTTAGCAACAGAAAAAGAGCCCCCAAAGGGAATAAGATGTGGATTGGGGAAGACACAAATTTGAAGACAAGTTTTTCCCCAAAGCCATTTTAAAAGGCACAAAGCTGAATCAAAGTGTCACTTAAAAGGCCCATCAAATCTATCCATATGTAGAAGTATAATCTATTTGGGCTGAAAATTTTGGAGTCAGAACTTGGCTATGATTGGTGTTCTTCACAGACCTCCTTCTTCCTTTCTGTCTGAGTTACCTTCTTTTCAAAGTAAATCTTAAATTACCTTCTTTCATATTGGTTCAAGGCCAATATGAAGGTGACAGAAGCTATGTCACATGAAGGGACTTCATGGTAACATGATTATTACCATTTGGGAACATATAGAACCAGGAAAGCTGCAACTCAATTTGTGTGTTTTACATTTTTATTTTTTAATACCTCAACTTCAAAATCAATCAATCATCTAACCGAACCCTCACATTCTGGTAATAGTTGGGAAATACAAAAGGAACTGCCAGTGATTAAATATTCAAGGTATACTAATAGTTGTCACTATAGGAGTATTAACTATATTTTGGGTATGTGCTAACATCTTTACAGCTATTATTCTACCAATTCTTTCCCAAACTAAAGAGAGAAGTTCTATCGTTGTCCAAAATTTATATATATAAAATCTGAGGCTTAGAGAAGTTGAGTGATATCACAAGATCAAGATAATGAGAAGTCTTAAAACCATGCCTACAGACCCCAAATCCTGTTCTTTTTCCTCTTGCACAGTATTGTCAACTTATCCAACTGGAAAAATTGTCAAGACTCTCAAATGTGGGGAACATAGATCCAGAAAATCAGAGTGAATTCACATTTGGGGGGGGGGGAAGTTAAAATTAAGTTTACCTAGATTTTTGAGTTAGAAATTTGGATACAGAGAATATTGGGCTTTGGTTTAGCAGAGCTTAGAAGTCAGCAGGAAATAAACCAGCTCAGCTACCACCAAACCACAGAGGAGTTTAATACCACTTGTGAGAAACTGGGAACATGTAGGAGAACTAGACCTCTCCTCCCACTCACTTAATTGCCTCAGATCTCTTACAGTGGTTCAACTCATTGTGATTTTATAGTCCTCTGAATTGTTGGTATTTGCTTCCACACACCAGGGTGGACTTGTTATAACAGAAATACACTGGCAAGCCACTAAGCTTTTAGCTTACTGCTGGTGAGCAAGGTGAAACTCACATTAGGTGGTTAATCAATAGGGCTTGGATGGGTCTAAAAGCCTGAAAATCTAATCAATGATGAATTAGGAAATACTTGATAGAAAGACTCATAAGGAAAGACTTGATAGAAAAGTGTCCTTTTAGCATCAGCACTTGTGGCTATACTTTACTTTTCCATATTAACTATCCAATTTGTATGTAATACTTTTTGGTATCTTCATGAAATGTGGTATTTTCCTAACCAACAAGCAAAATTTAACTTCATACCATGAGCACGTCACAAAGCATGGAGTATTTCCAGGCTGTTTCTCAGGGAAGTGTTTCCTAAATACCAAAAGATACATTTAAGCTCTCCTCACTCTGTCCTCATCTAACATCCTAACACCTGTATTAAACAACTCAACTCATTTTATTGCAATTTTTTTGCATCTGAGTTTTTAAATTGGCTATGAGCATTCTCAAGAGTCTTCAAGAATACTTCTACAGAGGGTGTAAAAAATGTATATACATTTTAAGAAAGGAAAAAACTCTATTAAAATTGTATTAAGGTATACCAGTAACAAAAGATGAATACAAGTTAAGTTTGAGCATGTCTTATAATTGTAGTATTGATTTGAGTATTGAAATTTTAATACAGACTTTCCCTTTCCTAATCTGTGTTTACATTTTTTGGCACCCTCTCTATTATCTCAGAAAGTTCCTGCTTGACTTTTTCCTCATCACTTCCCCATTCTTCATACCTCCCACTGGGCAAAATCAGACTGCTCTGATTGTGATAATCGTAGAATAATTTTGCTGGGTCTTGAACTTTATACAAATGGAATCTTATTGCTTTGTGTATGGTTTCTTTCATTCAGCATGGTATTTGTGAGATCAATCTAGATTATTGCATGTGTTGGTAACTCATTATTTTATTTTTAACTGGCATTCTATAATATGAATATACATTTATTAGTTAACTTTTGAGACATAACAAACCACACCAAAATTTTGTGGCTTGAAACCAAAACCATTGACTTTTGCTCATTGTTCTTTGAGTCAGTATTGGGAACCAGCCCCAACAACACTATGGGTTCCTTTCCCATGGCTTGGTGGGGCAAAAGGATGAAGAAAATGAAAAATAAGAGACAAGAGACAAAGATAGTTTTAAGAGTTTAGTTGGAGTTGGGAGCCTGCAGCCCTTCTTTGCGAAGATTTTAGCATGTAGTCCTGAATTCCAGGCTAGCACTGTGTTTATTTCATACATCAGTATTTCACTCATAAATCTCATGAGGGCAAGGCAAACAATCCCATAAAGGTTCTTGCTGCGCTTGCATTTTTGTAATATTTCTTTAACTAACTATATTAATTGTATGCATTTACTTGTTACTTTTATTGCTTTAAGGTATATATGATATTAACACAAACAGATTATGGAACAGCCAAACAGTTCAGGAGCAGGATGTCAGAGAAAATCTCCAATTAGGCCAAATACACAAATCACAATAGTGATCGTTAACACCTAAGGAAGCCTTATGTCCAGATAAACAAACTCCAAAGTGACAGTAGAAAAGAGATTTTTTATCTCTTTACCTGGTTTGGAGCAATTCTTGCTATGTTCAACAAAGTTTAAATACTCTATATTTCCAACTCCCCAAACCCCTCTGCCTGAGTGAGCAGTCCTACCTGAGCAGAAAACTTCTGCCACTGCAGGGGGAGTTTCAGCAAAATACAGCTTTCAGAGTTTTAAAGGGGCAGGTCTCCCACAGTGATTTTTCACTGAAACTAGGACTTTGCTGAATCACGTTTCTCCTGCTTCTGTTTTCCTTTTTCCTGATTCAATTCTTAATCTACTTACAGCTAATAATTGCACATTGGCTTCAAGCTCATAAAATCATTATTACTAGTAATGCAAGCACATCAAGATATGACTCTTCCCTTAAGTATTCCCACATGTACCCTGTATCCAGCAATTTGGGCTAAGTTCAGCTGGGCAGTTCTTCTGCTGGACTTGGTGGGTTCACTCATGCCTCTGTGGTTGCTGTGGATCAACGAGGCAGCACTTTCTCTGGTGGAAAAATGGACAAGTAATTTGTGATATCACTTATCTACCGTATATACTCAAGTATAAGCTGAGTTTTTTTGGCACAAAATTTGTGCCAAGTTTGGGTTTTTCGGCACAAATTTTGTGCCAAAAAAACTTGGCTTATACTTGAGTATATACGGTAATTATTCATCAGGACAATGTAGGCTTGTGCACAGTGATGTGGCAAGTTTAGTGAGCATCAATAGTAGGCCTTTCAAGTCTGTTTGTATTATGTTTGCAATCATCTCACTGTCAAATCAATTGTGGGCCATTACAAAAAACTCTTCCATTTGCCCCAAAATATTTATTTATGCATATTTTGAAAGATTTTTAGGACTGCCTTTATGTTGGGGATACTATGAATAAAGCTGCTCTAAACATTTTTTACATTATCTTTTTGTGAACAAAATTTTCACTTGTCTCAAAGAAATACCAGTAGTGCAATGCTTGGGTCATGAGGTAAGGGCCTAGCAGGATGGAGGGGGGGCTTGGCCTCTTGAAATAATTAGTGGGGAATAAAACCAGTGGATTCTTCAAGAATAAAGATTACTATCATCCAAATTTATTTTTATTTTTTAGTATGTTTGTACAATACAATTGCTTTCCTAATACCTCATTAAACAGTTCTGTACACTGTTTTAGAAGAGAGGATTTTGGAGAAATGAAAGGATCAAGGTGACACTGTACAAAGATAGGATATAAAGAGACAACTGAAAATTTATTTGAAAGAATGGGTGGAGTTAGGGGTGTCCTGTATCCACAGTGATGCTGCAGAAGACATGGCATGTGGGGTGGAAATCTGGACGACTTTGTAATCTCAAAGAACAAGTTTTTCCCAATAGAGTGAGGTATTTTGCTGGCAAATGAATAAATATAATGCCCACTTCTTTGTAGACTCTCAAGGATTAACTGGTTGTTACTTCCAGTTTGTTGGAATCTTGTATCTTGAACTAACTCATTTAAACAATTAGGTTTTAGGATTTCATGATTAAACAGTGATGGGAAGAATAACTTATCTAATTATAGGTTCAATGTGAAGGTAAATAAAATCATAACTATGAACATACTTTGAGTTCCTTAGAGAAACATTAAATGCTTGTTTTCCTCACTTCAGAGTTTTCTTCAGATTTAGCCATCCACACAAGAAGGAGGAAAGATGTTTATTTCTTCTTTTGTCCCTAGCTCAATTGGTTTCTGTTTTTTATTTCCCTGTAAGTGGGCAGAGATTGAGAACTGTTAATAAAAGGTCTTTTTTGGGAAACAACTTCTAAAAGAGAAGTTTAGATATGAAAGTTAGAATCGTTTCTCTAACCTCCCAAATTTTAAAAGCCCTTTAAAAGATATTTACGTATTCTTTAGTATTAAATATTTGTCATATTTCAGAGCTCTTATTTTTCTTCTGTTTATGTCAAACTAATTCTATCAAGATCATGTTATCTTATTTTCTCTCTTTAGTTATTATATTATTAAAATTTTCTCATTATACACTTGTCAAAAATATCAATGAGAGTACAACGTTAATGGCTCCATTCAAGAAACAAAACAGGAGGAGAAACCAAAAGATAGAAGAAAGGGATTTGATATGACTTTTCCCCCCTTAATTCCAGGAAAGTATGTTTTCTATTCCATTATAGTTCTTATTACAGTTGAAAAGATGCAAATGAGCAAGCTCTTTATAACCACAGCATCAGAACTCAGAGGGAGAGAAAGTTGTCTGCATCTTTCTTGCCTTTAAAGATGCCATCATTATCAGTTGTTTTCCCAGAAAAAGTGAGGCTTGATGACAATATCTCATCTCATTTTACCTCAATGATTTCAAAACTGTTGAAACCTTATTACTGAATGTCATCTATGTGTGTATTTGTGTGTCAATGTGAGTGTAAAAAAAGCAAGTAATACTGAGTAGAAGATGACATTCTGCTAATTTTTATGGTCTTTGTGAAGGTTGACTGAGTTCTTTTATAATTAGTCCCCAGTTGATTTTCTAAAATTACACAGTTTAAAGGATATGGATATTTTTGAGACAGGATTTTGCTTTGTCACCTGGGATGGAGTGTAGTGGTGTGATCACTGCTCACTGCAGCCTTGATCTGTCGGGCTCTAGAGAGCCTCTTGCTTCAGCCTTCCTAGTAGCTGGGGATACAGTTGTGTGCTACCAAACCCAGCTAATTGGTTTATTTATTTATTTATTTCAGTATTTGTGTAGAGATTGGGGTCTCTCTATGTTGCTCAGGGTTAAGAGAATTTTTTATACCTCACTTCTCCCCTCCACTCCAAAATGTTCTCAGCTAGAATTAGTTTGGGTCTAAGTTTGATTCCTTCTAAATGCCTACCTTCAGATAGCTACAGGTTTCCAAATGCTGGTAATGCCACTACTCCTAGTCATCCACCATGATAGCTACAGGTTTCCAAATGCTGGTAATTCCACTATTCCTAGTCATACACCATGTTCAGCCTTCACGGCTTCCTGAAAAGCAGGTAGGCTTTTTGTGATTCCTCATCGCTGATGAATACAGACAACCTAAGGAAATTAGTGAATAACATGAATTGACATCTATAGGGAACTCATTTAGTGGCAAGCATTGTTCATACCTAAACTTTTGTACTCTTCACAATAATGTTATATGATAGGCATAATTATTATACGTACTCTACAGATGAGTAATTAAGAGAATATAGTAGTGAAAAGGCTTCTCAAAAGTCACCTACTAATAAGTCGTGGGGCTGGGATTCAAACCCAGGGCGACTGACTCCAGAATCCATGTTGTTAACTGCTACACTATTTGTCAGCACAGCTCAAGATGAAAAAGACTGCATTCTTCCTGGCATAATGGCTTTCTGGAATCTCCACCCCATAGGCTGAAATTTCTTTAAATTCAGCTTGTTAGGAAAGTAAACATAAATACTTACACAGAAGCATAACTTTCCTTTTGAGCTTTAATATTACCTATTTATTAAAAATCTGAATTACAGAGAATAAAATTCTCTTGTATTAAAATCTTTAAAAGAGACCAAAGGAATCTGACTACATGCTAATGTGTTTATTTGATTATATTTTATATTGCAGAAACAACTATTTCAGGCTCACATCAACTACTACTATGTGCTAGTGACAATTAATGGAAACCTAAGCCTTTAATCTGAATTGTTTATTTACACCTAAGATGAAAGAAACTATGACTAAGATGAATATAGATTCCCAGAAGTAGAAAAATGGAAACTTGAAATTTTGCTAAATGTAAGTAATTAAGAAAAACTACCTGGCATACAAAATACAAAATGATTACCAATCTAGAGTGCCTATAATTTGAGGCTTCTACCTATTGTTGGAGACAAACGAAAAAAATTCTTAGAAACTACACAGATTTATCTCTTAAAAAATGTAACAGAAAGATGTGATATAAAGATTAGGGTAGATCAAGCTACAGTAAAGTAGACGTGTAGAGGAATACATAATATGCATCACTCAGTTCTCAAGAGCCTTAGCGATTTGGGAGGCAGGGGCACTGCACCCCCCCACCCCCCAAATGAGTCCTTCCCCCCCCTCCCCAACACTCATACACACACCAGAGTATATACTACTTAGAATCAGGACGAATAAACATGGGAAAGTCGTCATAGCACTTTCTCATTCCCTTTCTGTGACTATAATTCCTTTTCTTTGTGTAAAGCAATATATTGAGTGATTAGAAAGCAGATGAAAAAAAGAGATGAAATAATTCACTTCCAACACTAGCAGAATTTCTGCTCTTTTTCAAACTCAAAAGTCAGTCTCAAGCAAGTTATCATCAGCATAAAGCCAGTATAGCATACAACAAACCCAAGGGCTATCTGGAGCAAACAGGGTTGGGTAGAAATATGAAGCTCATATTATGCAAAATATAACCTTCAGTGGAGGTTTCATGACCACTGAGCTAAACTGAGTGTAAGTATTTCTCATAAGAGAGACTGATCACGAACAGAGATACACACATACTGGTTCAGAGCAAAAAGTCCCCCAAACCAAACTGCAAAAGGACTCAGGAGGACAAAGTTTGACTTTCTTTTCTGCTAGAGATACCAATATTGGTGACAAGGTGCTCCAAATCCTCCTACTCTGGACTGCTACACACTTCCTTTCTGGTCACTTTGGCACTGATCCTTTGGATACAATTAGTATTCCTGCAGCTTGGTCTCTCTAAAAGAATGGAAATATTCATGAAAATAAAAGAAAAAATGCATTTATTTCAGTTAAACCAGTGCCAAGAAGGTTCTGGGGCTGCCCAGTGCTGTAACACTAACTCACAGCATCATCACAGTGATGATGGCAGGGGCACCACCCAAGTGGAGTGACAGAATGACACTACGGCATTTTCCCATTTTGCAGATAATGTTCTCTTTATGTTCACGTGGAGTTACAATGCATATCTTCTTGATAGTTGCAAAATTTTACCTGTGTACAACCTACATCCTATTCAAAGAGATTTTGGTAAAAAATAACATGAACTGGGATGAAAGAAACAGAAATAATGTAATCCTCTTCAGGTAGTCAAAGTTTCCTAAATAATTCAGAACTTGGATACATTATTTAGAGATGATCAGATCATCGCAATGTATAATGTGGGTTTTTTTTTTTTTTTTTTTTTCCTTTGGCTGTTCTCTATCATGTTTTTAGGTAAAACAATTATCCCAATGAGTGAAAGTCGAAGTTCTTTTGAAGGATTAATGGCTGGCTTCATATAAAAAGAAAGAAAAAGAAAAAAAAACTGCAAAAAAAGGTTGGGAATGGCTCAGCCAGGTCAGCCTCTTATGGAAGTGACAGGTGCAGAACTCACTTCTGAGTTCCATGTTTGCCCATCTCAGAAACTGTATGAGTATCTCCTTTTGCCTTACCCCTAATCCATCGCATATTCATATTTCAAAACCCTATAGTTAGAAGAGGTGAAGCCTTTTCCCTTCATATAAGTAAAGAACATGCTCAAATTATTTAATCATCAACTATTGACTGTGACCCTTCCACATGCTATGTCTGGGGGTCCTGGAACCACCAAGGGTCCACAGGTCAGAAAGTTCCCTGGAATTGGAAAGTTTATTTTTATTTATTTATTTTTTTGGAAAGTTTATTTTTTAATATCAACTTTTTCACCTGTAGCTTTGGAGCTCCAGGCTTGTGTGTCCAGCTTCCCACCAGACATATCCCCTTGATTGTTTTAGTAGATATTTCAGACTTACCATGTCCAAAACTACATGTCTGCTCTTCTCCCTAATACCTGACTATAGCTGACAGTACATGCAGCCTTTCTGTTTCATGTAATGACAATGCCAGCCATCTAGGTGTTAAGGTTCAAACCTGTGGACTCATCCTTGACTATTCATTTTTTCTTACATCATAGAACCTGTCTGCCACAAAATGCTATAGGATTTGCCTTTAAAGTGTATCTAGAATCTGACCACTTTTAACCCCCTCCCTCAACTGTCTCCCAAGTGCAAGTTGCCATTTTATTTCACCTGGATTGCTGTGATAGCCTCTAACTTGTCTCCTTCTTTCTAACCATTTGGGTCCACTCATACTCTACTTACAGCACACCAGTCTGGCTGATGGTTGAAGAGTGTAAGTCAGATCATGGTGCTCCTTTGTTAGAAATCTTCTGTGACCCTCCTGTTTACTCCCAGTAAAGGCCAGCACTGTTACATAAGTGGCCTCCAGATGTGACATTATCTGTCTCCCTCTGTCTGACTTGAGCCCATCCTCTTGTTTCCTTGTTCACCCTTTTCTAGGCACCATGAGCTTCCTTGCTATTATTACCTAAACAGACAGACCCCTGGTGGATTTTAGGCAGTAGGGATTTTTTCTGTACCTCTTTCCAGTTTTGTTTAAGTGCCACCTTCTCAGTGAGGCTCACCTTGATCTATTTTAAATTGCTCCTTTCTTGGCACACAATAGCTCCAATGTGGTTCTATTATTTTTCCATAGTATTTAATGTGATGTAGAAACGAGTCCTTGATATTCCATTTCTGAACTTAATTGTGTGGTTGATCTGGGTTATTTTGGCACTAATGATCTGGATAGAAATTGCTGGGTCTGGTCTCTCTTGGTGAAACTGAATGTAAATTATGTTTCAGACCTGGTGTTCTATTTTGAGAAAATATCAAATTTCTTCCACCTTCAAACTTATCTCCTTCCCTATCCAGCCTTAAAGTCTGTGATTCCATTTCCAAGGTCAGGGTCTTTATCCTCTGGGCCATAGTTGTTTTCTCATTCTCATTTGGATGCTGTGTTCTTCTGGTTTTTTCTTTATCAACTACTTAAATTCTCCTATTCTACTATTCTTTTCTACTCAGGGGGGAAAATACCAAAATTTAAAAAGCATTGATCAGTCTCTCTCTCTTCTGCCATACCCCACCGTCTTTCTCCCTTCTTCCCATTTGCAGTCAAGCTTTTTGAATGATTATTCCACTTTCTTCACATGTCTTTTATTCCACAGTCTGGAGCAATTAAGCTTCTACTTTCTTTCCTCTATTGACACTGTTTTCACTGGGATGATATCTAGTGACTTTTGGAAAGTCAAGTCCGTGGAAAGTGTTCAGAACATATTTTGCCTGGCTTGGTTTTAGTTCTAACACAACCGAAAAGCCTCTGGGGTCTTAAAGTTCTCATGTCCCTTAACTTAGTGGCAATAGTCTGTTCTAGCTCTTCTCCCATCTATGTATGAATTGTAGTCTTCTTTGTAGGTTCCTTTTCTTTAAAAGATCATGAAGTAATTGTGCCCCCACAGTTGCCACTTGCACCCTCTTTGCTTTTCTTTTCATGTAGTTCTGTACTCACAGCTCTCACTGTATATGGACTTAGCATCCTAAAAGTCATTGAATATCATTCCAGTGAGAATTGTTTCAGTATAGAGAAGGTGAAAGCCTGATTGCTCTAAGTTGTGGGAGTTCAGAGTAAAAGCATCCTTCAAAAACCTGCTTGCAAATGGAAAAAAGGCTCCCAAATTCATATTTGCAGCTGAGATGCCCCTCCACTAATGACCAGTTGCACACTGGATGTCATCACTTGGATGAGCTGAAGATATCTCCAATTCATCTCATTCAGTGTGGAGTTCTCTCTACTCTCAACTCCGGGCCTCCTCTCCTGCTGTCTGTCACAGAGAATGACACAATTATGTATTCCATTGTATTAGCTGAAATCCCAGCAGTTATCATTGGTGACATCTGCACTTATACCACCCCTGTAGTAAGCTTCAAGTTTCTACAATTAAGGATCTATAAACCTAATTCTCTCTTCTCCAACTTCATTGACCCTGCTTTGGTCTGGTGAAGTGTACTGTAACAGGTTGCCAATTCCTTTTATGTAGTGTTGCCAAGTAATCTTGCTAAGAATGCAATCCTATCATGCCAGTCCTCTTTTTACAAAAATCTCTTATTCTTTCATGACAAAATTCAAACTCTTACCTGAAATATGTGGCATTTCAAAATTTGCTTCCTACCTTTCACACTAACTTTGTTTCCATTGCACTGTATGTTCTAGCTTTGCTGAACTACTTGTAGTGTTTATGGATTCCATTCTCTCTAACAAACTCTCTAACACCCAGTAGCCCTTGACCCTGCTGTTGCATGAAAGGGAACCATTGAATTCATCTAGAGAACTCTTCTTGTTTCTTTCAAACTCAGCACAGTAATCACTTCCTCAGTCTTAATTGGATAAAGCCTTCTTTTACTTTTCTTCCCAGATTTTTAAAATTTCAGAATATTAGGAAGTATACATGTTTGGTTTACATGCTTCGTTTTTGTACAAATTGAGTTAAAGTTATACAAATATGTGTGACCTTCACCCAGATAGTGAGCACTGTACCCAGTAGGTGTAAATTTACCCATCTACTCTTCCTCCTTCCCCCAATTTGAGATTTACTACCAAGTGTGCAATGAAGTGTTGATTGATTAGTTCTAATTTAGTATTGAGTACATGTATTTATTTCTCAGTTCTTGCTTTATTTCACTTATAAGAATCATTTCCAGTTCCTTCTAAGTTGCTTAAAAGATACAGATCATCATTTTTATGGCTGAGTAGTACTCCAAAGTATGGATATACCACATTTTATTAATCTATTCATGTATTGGTGGGCACTTTGGGTGTTTCACATCTTTATGTTGTGAATTGTGCTGCTATAAACATTCACATGCAGGTGTCCTTTTTATAAAATGACATTTTTTTCCTTTGGGTATATACCCAGTAATGGTTCTGCTGGATCAAATAGTAGGTCTACTTTCAGTCCTTTGCAATCTCTCCATACAATTTTCCATTAGAGGTTATACTAGTTTTCAGTTTCACTAACATCCATACCAGCTATTGTTTTGGGACTTTTTAATATAAGCCATTCTCATTGGAGTTATGTGATTCTCACTGTGATTTTGATTTGCATTTCCCTAATGATTAGAGATGTTGGCCATTAGTCTATATTCATTTAAAAGTTTTTGTTCATGTTTTTTGCTCCCTTTTTAATGGGGTACTTTGGTTGTTCTTGCTCATTTTCTCTGGGTTCTTTGTACATTCTGCTTATCGGTCCTTTATCAGATGTATAACATGTAAATATTTTCTTCCATTCAGGTTTGTCCATGTGCTGAGTTGATTGTATCATTGGCTGTGAATAAGATTTTTTATTTCATCAGGTCAAATTTATTTATTTTTGTTGTTGTTGTGATTGCTTTTGGGGTCTTCTTCTTTAATCCTTTGCCTAGGCCAATATCTATGATAGTTTTTCCAACATTTTCTTCTAAGATTCTTATAGTTTCATGCCATAGATTTAAGTCTTTTATACATCACAATTTAATGTTTGTGAGTGGTTAGAGGTGCAGATCCTGTTTCAGTCTTTTACATATAGCACCCTGTTTTCCCAGCAGTATTTATTGAATAGGGATTCCCCTCAAGTATGTTTTTATCTGTTTTGTCAAATATCAGATGGGAATATGAGGATGATTTCATCTTTGAGTTTTCTGTTCTGATTCATAAGTCTATGTTTCTGTTTTTGTGCCAGTACCATGCTGTTTTGATTACTATAGCTTTATAGTATAGCTTGAAGTCTGGTAAAGTAATGGGTTCCACTTTCTTCTTATTACATAAGGTTGCCTTGGCTATCTATTTAGGGTCTTTTCTGGTCCCATACCCACATCTCTTACGATGTAAGAATTCTCAATGAAATCTTAGCAAACTGAATTAGCTGCACAACAAAACAAATTCATCATGACCAGAGATGCAAGGATGGTTGAACATATGCAAATGTATAAATTTAATCCACCATATAAAAAGATGCAAAAACAAGTACCATGTAATCCTTTCATTAGTTGCAGAAAAATCATTTAACAAAAATGCACCCTTTTATGATAAGGACACTTGACAAAATAGGCATAGACAGGCTTTGCCTCAAAATTATAAAGGGTATATATGACAAAACCACAGCCAATATCATATTGAACAAGGAAAAATTGAAAGCATTGCCTCTTAGAACTGAAACTAGACAAGGTTGCCCACTATCTCTATTTCTATTCAACACAGTCCTGGAAGTCATAGTCAGAGCAATCAGGCAGGAGAAGGAAGTCAAGGCTATCCAAATGGGAAAAGAAAAGGTAAAGTTATTGCTATGTGTGGATGACATGATCTTATATCTAGAAAACCCCAAAGATCCAACAAAGAAACTCTTGGAATTGACAAATAAATTCAAAAATGTCTCAGGCTACAAAATAAATGTACACAAACCCATAGCTCTCACATATGCCAACAGCAGTCAAGCTGAGAATCAAATAAAAAATGTAATATCTTTCTCAGTAGCAACAAAGAAAAAATACATAGGAATATACTTAACAAAGGAGGCAAAAGACCTTTATGGTAAGAACTACGAAACATTGAGGAAAAAAACTGTAGGGGATATAAACAGAAGGAAAAATATACCACACTCATAGATCAGTGGAATCAACATTGTTAAAATGGCTATACAATCCTAAGTGATTTGCAGATTGAATGTTAATTTCCATTAAAATACCAATGCTATTTTTTGCTTATCTAGAAAGGCTTCTTTTTAAATTTTAGATTTAACTTTCATGATTTTCAAAATTAACCCATGCTCATTCTAGAAAAATAGAAAAAGAAAAATAGAAATTACTCATAATTACACCTTTACTTAAGCTCTTTTAACACACTATATAATCTACATATAAAAATGATTTTATAAAAATGTTAAATGCCATCATATTATGTATGCTGTTTAAATCTTTTTCCTCCACAGAACATCATGAGCATCTTTTAATGACAAATGGAACTCTAGATCTTTTTTTTTTGTAATAGTCACACATGTTTCATTAAATAGACGTAACATAATTCACTCAATTCCATATTTTCAGGTAGCTTCAGTTTTATTTTTCTATTAAAGACTTACTTGTTGATTCAACAATCAAGTTAGTTTTTAAGTATATATTACTCAGAATGGAATTAACTAGGTAACGTACACTATAATAAATTTCACACTTTTGTAAAATTTTATTTAACCCTTCTATAAACAATATTAAACTGTATTTTAAACATAGTTTAAACCAGATAAAACATAGCAGAGCTATGTTGAACTACTTCAAAGGTACAATTTTTTCAAACTGCTGATGGTGAAGAAACTGTGTTAGATAATACGCATTTTTATGTTAGTTCTTGTTGAAATGAGGACCAAGACCTTTTGGACTGGTCATGAGGCTCATGGAGTTAGGATCTTTGGGGTATGAGATTCCCAGGAGGTTCTGAGATTTTTTTTTTTTTTTTTGAGAGAGGAAAAAAAAGTCTTTATTCTTACCTGCACATTCTTAGACACTGTGTATCATTTAAGAATTGTGTTCAGTATATATCTAGAGTAGACTAAAAAAATTAGTGCTTTATTTTTTTCTCATACAATATGAAAACTTTAAAAAGTTTAATTAATTTTTTTTAAATTTCAGAATATTGCAGGGATATATATAACTTGGAATTAGCAGTAGCCATTAATAATGGTGAACGCAGACCTCCCTAGATTTTTTTCTTGCGCTCTTTTCTTCGCAATTTATGGTTCTGATATGGTAAAAGAAAGATAAACCACGAACAAAGTTTTTGGTTATTATTTTAGTCACAGGGATGACGCAATGTATGCATACAAAGAAAGTTCTCACCAAGGCATCAGACAGAAAACAAGTGAGAATCACACGGCTAAGGATAATGCACCAATCAGTCTTCTGGAAGTTTCAGTCTTTTAAGTAGTCTCTGGGGTACTGAAAACAGTCAGGGAGTGAGAGTAAGAAGTGAAATAATGAATCAGATAGCGGTTAATAACAGAAGGCAGACTTCAGGCAGTAAAAGGAAAAGGGGAAAAAAATAAAGAGAAGAGAAGAGAGGAAATTAAAATGTGTAAATTACACAATGCAATCTTAAAATAGATGATATGCAGAGTCAGTAAAAATAAAAGATATTGCCATCCTGATAAAATGGAGGCCAAATCTTTTAATATCTCTTCAGGAGGTTAAATTCTGTCAGGAATTGGCAACCGGGATTTTAAGGTGTTTTATCAGCACATTGTTCCTAGCTACACAGCAAGAATTTTGCTAAGAGATTAGTGAAGTTTTATCATCTCCTTCCTCAGGAAGGATAAAATGAGTTTGAGGGTGTGAATGGAGACCAACAGACAGGAAATAGAAAATTTCCAAGGGAGAGACTGTCTGGCACAAGGGAAGCCCAGCCCAGCGGGGAAAGGGCTGGAGTAGCACAGAGGTGCAGGTGATATCACATTGCAAGCTTTAGAAAGGCAATTTTCCATTTAAAACCTGATGCTTTCACATTTGTAAAAGAACATGCTAAGTTTGTTAATGTTTTCCTCTTCTTCTGCTAAAGCAAATGTGTACTCTATTTTCTACAGCCCCCATTGAATCTGACTGCTCTCATTTGAGGGAGCTATTGAAGTGCTGACAGAATCTGTCTCTAGGCTCCCTGCCTCGACCCAGTCCAAGATAATAAAAGAAAAGAGGTTAACTCTTGAATGTCCAAAGGAAGGTATGAGATATAAAACTATACATATATTTTTCCCTCCTTCCCACTTCTCTACCTAAAACAAGAGTGTCAATACAGTGTGCCACAGGGGCCTTCAATCATGAATCTTTATGTTAGATTTCGGATTAAGGGTTCGATTTCTAAAAGCAAATAGGTTTTGCACTTGCCAGGTAAATCCATCAATCACACATTAATCTAGCAAAGTCAGCTGTCCTGAATGCAGTGCAGTTCCTTTCGGGATTAATATGCTTTAATTGGAATAATGTGTGAGTAAGAAGAATCGGTAAAATGAAGAAGTGTGTGTTTTAGGTGCATTGTTTGAAATAGAGAAGGCAGTCTTCCTCCTGGGGAGACATGGAAAATTCTGAGCTCTTTTAGAATCTTTTTTTTTTTTTTTTTTAAGAGATAGAGTCTCAGTTTGTTTTCCTCCATAGAGTGCTGTAGTGTCACAGCTCACAGCAACCTCCAACTCCTGGGCTTAGGTGATTCTCTTGCCTCAGCCTCCTGAGTGGCAGGAACAATAGGCACCTGCCCCAATGCCTGGCTATTTTTTTTTTTTTTTTTTTTTTTTTTTTTGTAGTTTTTGGCTGGGGCTGGGTTCGAACCCACCACCCTCGTTATATGGGGTGGGTGCCCTACTCACTGAGCCACAGGCACCACCCTCTTTTATAATCTTTCAGAGTTAATCTAGTTGATATTTCCACTCAACAGATGAATAAAAGAATTCCCAGTAAACAGACATTTAAAAAAATATCATTCCTCCCTTCCTGAATTCTTCATTAAGAGGAAGACTAATAGAGGCAGAGAGTAGGAGTTGAAGGGCCACTTATGGCATGTGTGAGTTCTGTTCTGGAGAATTTTTTTAGCACTAAGTATTAAAAATATTTTTTTTTTCCTGTTTTTTCTTTGGGGAATGCTACAGAATGATTTAATCATCTAGCTTTGGTAGCCTACAGCCTAGGGCAGCTGTAGGCTTTCTTATCATTATGTTCAGACAACTACAGAATCAGGATAAGAAAAATTGTTTCTTGATGCTGTAGATCTAACAAAACCACAGGCTGCTCACAGCCCACCAAATGAATGGCCGGCATTTAAAATCGACCAGAATTAAATGAAGCATTTGATTATAAATGCTAGATACTCAATTTAGAAACTGTGGTTTAAAGAAGGAACCAACGAACAATCTATATAAGTATGGATTGTTCGTTTTGCATGAGAAGAAAAATGTGATACCATGACCAGCATATTTTCTGAGGCATGAGTGAATTTCTGCGATTGTGGTGACTCCGACAGCTTTGTGAATGTGACACTATGAACTGGGTACTTAAATGGCATTTGCATCAATATTTTTAATCCCTGGAAAAAAAACACAACCCAGGAACAAAGTTGTCAATTGTCACAATACTGCAAATCATGTTGAAAAAAAAATTAAACAGAAATACCGCCTCCCACCCCAAGTAGGAAATTTTTTTTTAATGTCTGAATAATTAGATAATTTCTATAATTAGGAAATATTTGAAAAGGTATATTTTGTGATTGGCATCTGTTTATAACTACCTCAAAAATGTTGTACATAAAGGTTATAAAATTCCATTTTTAGCTGTAAGATGCACTGGTATCAGGATACTGTGATGTGTTGCTTTGCTGATAATGAAGGTTAGGAGCCTGGGCTCTCAAACAGCACAAGGATTTTTTATAGAACGGCCAGTGAGTGCCGTTGAGATGACAGATTAGATTGATGTTTTGCTGTAGAGGTAAGAACTTAGCTGAGATGGCTGTTTAGCACTCTCAGAGGAAAAATTCATTATATTTCCACACTGACAGCAATGTAGAGCTTGTACATAATCTTCTTTTCAATAAGGTTGGATACTGAAGCTTAATTGGGAGTTAATTAATTTTATCCTGGTTTGTTATGCTCAATGCTTTTACACATTATAGAAATACACTAGCCAGAAGTAATATTAATTCATATATTTAGATTTTTAGGCCATCCCCTTGAATCTAAATGATTAGTCTTTTAATTTTAAATATTTTGAACTTTTTTCTATCTGTAAAATGGGGACCCAAACTTTCTGTTTCTTTCAATTTTAATGGTCATTCAGTGATTAGTGTGATTATAATTGTAGCTAAAGTAAAGCCATTGTTACATAGTATGATAGAAAATATTAGTAGTCAAGTAATTATATTATGAGAACCTACTAAATGCTATGCAGAGCATCATGTACTGAATACAGCAGTTGTTCCTGATAAGAAGTCTGTTCTTCTAGAGCTGACGCTTTGGTGGGAGAAGCCAGACAGATATAAAATTACAATATTAATTTATGATTAAATAAATGGGCAAGTGTAGTATGGGCCACCTAAAACTAAAAGAAAAAATCATGGCTTATTGGCCTCAGGGAAGGTGTTCAGGACACCAGAATGTTAGAAAGAAGGGGGAAAAAAATACCAATATCTGCCTATAAAATTTTCTTAAATATTAGGTTGATCCCTGAATTGCATATGTGCATGTGAGATTCCAAAGTGTCTAGTGAGAAAACTATATCTAGAAGGCTATAAAGAGCTGAGCAGAGACTTTAACTTCAGAGGAAAGAGAATTTCGAGTTCAAGACTTGCCAAAGTAAGGGCACATGGTAAACACTCAAACATCCACATCTTAAGAGTAAAGACAATGTCTTAGGATTAGGAGACAAACCAAAATTGTTCCACTCTAACAAAGCATAAAACTAACCCTCTAAAATTAAAATTATCTGCCAGTCATTTATCTCCCTGACTGAAAAGAACTCAACAATATTCAGGGGGAAATAAACAAAATACCAGGATGTCACATCATATTATCCTTAATGTCTAGTATAAATCAGACATTCTTATGCATAGGAAGAAACAAGAAAATACAAGAAAGAGAAAAATAGAAAGAGAATAAAATATGAGCAAGATTGGAAAGTTTCTAATAAAGAATTGAAAATATGGAAGAAGCCCAAGTGCCCATTGACCCACGAATGGATTAATAAATTGTGGTATATGTACACCATGGAATATTATGCAGCCTTCAAGAAACATGGAGACTTTACCTCTTTCGTGTTTACATAGATGGAGCTGGAACATATTCTTCTTAGCAAAGTATCTCAAGAATGGAAGAAAAAATATCCAATGTACTCAGCCCTACCATGAAACTAATTTATAGCTTTCATATGAAAGCTATAAGCCAATTATAACCTAAGAATGTGGGAAAAGAGGAAAGCGAGGGGAGGGGAGGGGGGAGGATGGGTGGAGAGAGGATAACTGGTGGGACCACACCTAAGGTGCATCTTACAAGGGTACATGTGAAACTTACAAATGTAGAATATAAATGTCTTAACACAATAACTAAGAAAATGTCAGGAAGGCTATTTTAACCAGTTTGATGAAAATATTTCAAATTGTATAAAAACAAGTGCATGGTGCCCCATGATTGCATTAATGTACACAGCTATGATTTAATTAAAAAAATTGAAAATAGCTATTATGATTATGATAAAAAGTCGATAGAAAAAAATTATAATGAATTAAGACATGGATAATTTCAATGGTTATTTACAACAAGAACCAACAGAAGCCTTAGAACCAAACTATATAATATATGGAAATCAAATACTTATTGGATGAGATAAACAGCATTGTTTATAACAATAAAGAAGAAATTATACTTGTAGACAATTTAATATATATACTTCCATATTGAAGCAAATAAATTAAGCAAAACAATTAAGAGAGTTTCAGTAATGTCTGAGGTACTATCAAGCTGTCTTACGTAGATACTATTCTAATCTGTGAGAAATAGAAGAGGGAGGATGGGGAAGAAATAACATTTGAAGATATATTGGCTAACATGTTTCAAATTTCATTTTTTAAAAAGCAGCCCACATATTAAATAAGCTCAATGAATATCAGAAAATACAAGAAAATGAATTATAGTCACAGGACAGTCAAACTGCTGAAAACAAAAGATAAAAGGGAAATCTTAGAAGTAAAGAAGGGAAATATGATAAGATAGCTTACAGACTATCTTCAGAAACAATGCAGGCTAGAAGGCAATAATCATTTCTAAGGTACCAAAGAAACAAAATGAAACAAACTGTTAATCTGGAATTCTATACCCAGAAATACTGTTTCTGTTTTTTTTTTTTTTTTTTTTCCTCCTAATAAAATGATAAACAGAACTGGGTAAAATTATTGCCAGCCAACCTGCACTATTAAAAATGTTAATAGGAATTCTTCTAGTTAAACAGAAATGATGGCAGGGAAATCTAGATATACATTAAAGCAGGAAGGGAAGTCAAAATTTTAAATATGTAGGTAAATATAGAATGTTAGTTTAGTTTTTTTGTCCTTTAAAAGACAATTGTAAACCACATAATAAAATGTAATGTGGAGTTAATAACACTTAGAATAATATGAAAAAAAAAATTCTAATTACAACAATTATTTAAACGAGATTGTGTATTTTTGAAGATTTTACATTGTGTGTGAATTGGTACGGTATTAATTTATGTTAGATTGGTATAAGTTAAAGATGCATATTGTAATTTTTCCAACAACCTGTAAATAATACAAATGATATATCTAAAGAGAAAATACAAGATGAAGAGTGGAAAAACAAAATACGTGTTAAATTAGTAAGTATTGAAATTATTCTAAGCATGCTCTCTGAATGCAATATAATTATAATTTGAATGAATAATAATAAAACATCTAGAGAATCACTAAATCTTTAGAAATGAAGCCCCACATTTGCAAATAGCCCATGAGTTAGAGAAGAAGTCACAAGGTAAATTAGAAAATATTTAAAGTGAATGTTGATAAAATCATAAAACATTACAATTTATGAAATGCAGCTAAAACTGTGGTTAAAAGGAAATTCATAGCATTAGAGAAGAAAAATTTAATCAATATTCTAGGTTTTCACTAATAATGTTCAAAAAGAAAGGGTAATAAAACCCGAAGACAATAGAAAAATGGAAATAATATGGAAATGAAAATCAATGAAATAGAAAACATTAAAAAAAGAGAGAAGATTAACAAAGTCAAAAGTTGGTTAGAAAGATTAATAGAATGATTAGTAATAAATCTGACAACTCCCTACAAAAATCCATCAACAAAGGAAAAAAAAAACTCCTGACAGTATCACAAATGATGAAGGAAATATTATGATGTAATTCATTTTTTAAAAGATTAATAAGGGAATATTCTGCTCGTAAATTCGACCACTTAGATAAAAGGTAAAAATTATTTGGAAAACATTGTCTACAAACACTAACATGACATTATGCTGAGTGAAATATAAACTCTCTTGATACCATGTATATCAAGGTGTTAGTATTAGCAAACTAGGGCAGCTGATAGGAATAAGAAGAATAGTTGCCCCTGGTGATTGTGGTGCTAACAAGAATTTCTGGGAAGACAGTATAAACATATTTATTTTATTTAATTTAAATTATGTATCAATAAAAATAAATAGAATATAGTGATAGATATTAAGAGAAAATGTAAAGGGTGGTCTGCTAAAGGTTGATACTTTGAGTGAGAAGAATTAGATATGGATTGGTTATCAATAAAGACGAAAGTAGAACTGAGACCTAACTGGCAACAAAGAACCAGTTATGAGAGGATCAGCTGACAGACGTTTCTAGGTCCAGGGCTCAGTAAGTGCAAAGTCTCATTGTTAAGGAAAAGGTTTATTTCGGTGCTCAGACCCTTTAAAGCCAATGTAAGTATAGTGGGAACTAAGGTTGATACGTGGGCAGGAAGCAAAATGGAATTTATATATACATATACATGTACATATACAGACACATATACATGTATGTTATATAGATAAAAGATTTATAGAAGAATGTGAATTTAAAATGTTATTTTAAATATATAGGAGGACATAGGTTATTAGTTATATCAGTAATTAGCAATCTATATTTTACATATCTGAATATAGGTAAGGTTTCACTTAATTTTATTTTGACTTAGTATAATTAAAATTAGCCTGTAAATCCTTGGAACCTTTCTAAGGAGGAATTTTATAAGGCAGTGTAGTTGATTAGCAAGGCAGAATATAGAGAAAAGATGGAGGAAGAAAGAAAGGGGAGAGCACAGAACAAGGATAGGGCTTCAGAAGAACTGGGCAGCACAGGGAGCCCCGAAGAATCGTATCCACACGGGGGTGTGTGTATGTGTGTGTAGGGGTGGGAAACAAGGGAAATAAAGCATTTTTGAACATTTGACATCTTAAATATCCTTCCTTCAATCTTTAAAACAAGCACAACATTCATATGGAACTTGAAGGTGAAATTGTCCTCACCCAGGAAAGCAAGAGTCCATTCAATCGCCATCTCTCCATGAGTGGGCTTCTGTTCATTCATTTGTTTGTTGGTCCCTGAATATTTCTTTAGAGGATAACACCTTATGAAATCATGACACAAAATCTCTTTTACATTGAGAAGCATTTTGATACAGCACTGTCCAAAACCAGGAATGTGATCAGTGTCACTTCTCATCCTTTTCCTTCTCCCTCATTAACAGCTTAGGTAGTTGAGGAAGTTAGGCCAAGGCACAGATCAAGACATGTGGAAGAAAGAAAAAGTCACCTCCAAGGAATATACCCAAAGACGAATAAAGCTTCTCAATTCCCTCTGTTTTCAATTCCTTTGCCTACAAATTTTACACCAAACATTCTGTTAAATCTGTTAAAATGATTCTTTGGATTGAGAAGATTTAATCAAGAAAACCAATTCTGAAAAAGCATATACTCCAGAGCCTATCTTTTCACCAGGGCAGTATTCTAGCATGCCAGGGATGGCACCAGCAGTGGCATGTTCAGGGCTCCCTGTGCTTTGACGGTCTCTCCAGTCCACAAAAGGTGGCCTCTGAGTAGAGAAGCACTTGCAGGGGTAGGGGATTTGGGACACTGAGGGTCAGGAAGAATCTTTCTTCGCAAACATAAAGTAATAATCAGGCTCTTATACAATTTAAAACAGTGATTTTTTTTTCAGTAGGCAGTGGAGAGGGTGTATGGGAGGGCCAGAAGGATTGCATTTTAGGAGAAGTTGGGATGTTTGTGAGCAGGACTGAGGACCACACCCTGAGAGCTTCCCGCTCCTACAAGGCATCACAGTCCCTATTCTCAATTCGGGCAACAAAAGTAAAAATTCAACTTAACTGTCTCAACAGTTCTGAGAGGCACTTTAAACAAGTGATTTAGAGACGACTCTGTGGCCTTCTGTGAGTCTAGAGCTTGAGTTTGCAGCTGGCTCTTTATGGCACGTTCACCTTGGTGCCACTATGAAATCAACCAAAGTCTCAGTCATTATACTACCAGTGTTCTTTAAAATCAACACCAATTATCTCAGTTGTGCCTTGTGAAACATTCCTATGGGGAAAGAAAAAAGCTCAGGCAAAATACAGGACACAAAACATGAAAAACAGCAAATATGTAGATATCTTACATCAATTTAATTTTGTTTTCAATGTGTAACAGAATAGAAACAATTTTATACAAATACAGAGTCAAGTATTGGTCCCCAGAATCCCCCAACAGGACCACATTAAGAACTTCCTCTCAGCTGCTGTAAAGTCTAATCTGTAATTTATTTGGCACAGTGATAATGGAATCCCACGTTTACCACATGTTTTGGGTAGTGCTACAATGTAATTTAATGAGATTAAAGAAGACTCTTCCGTTTTAGAGATTCAAGGTGGTGGTACACGGGACAAAAAACTTCTGCAAAGAAATTCAGTTACGTCCCACAGTGTCCTAAGAGGACTAAGCATTAATGCCTGTGTGTGCACATGTTCTCTGCAAGGCCTTGCAAACTATTTCAAAAAGAACTTAAGAGGGATGTGACCTTATCTGAGCCTGAACCTCTTTGGCAGGAATAAAGGCTGGAGAAGATATTTAATTGGCTACACTTAAGAGGAGCCAGTGTGACACCATGAAATGTTATCCAAGTCACACAGGCGTCTTTCAGGAAGGGAGTGCTGTGCGGCAGCTTGATAAAGCCAGGCACTGAGTCGCGCCAAGAAAGAGCAAAACACACATTTCCTTCTTGATTGTTGAGGCCTCTCAATACAGTGAAATTACTAAGGGAGGCTTTAACTATTGTCAGGAAAACTTGCCAGGGTCTCGCTCGAGAAGGCAATTGGAATTTCAGCAAGCTATTCACTAGGACCCTAGCCCCACAGAAGGGAAGAGGAGCAGGTGATTTCATGCAACATGCTTTGATGGCGTTTTCCTATGCACAGGGCATTTGAAAAGAATGTTATGTGTCTCAATGAGCCCTGAATATCCAAATATTTATGAAAATAATAATGATTTTAGTTTGTACTTAACATACCAGCTCCCATCTGAGGGGCTCAGACATTACTATCTTTTCAAATACTATCTAGAGGTTGGTTAAATATATTTACATTTTATCCCTAGTGGAGCTTATTGAAAAGATATGCCAAAAAGTTAAAAGCATTTAGACATCCTTGTGATAAGTTCATTCAATGTACTGAGTTTTGCCTTAAAGTAATATAAATCGAGGGAATAAATAAGGATTTTTTGCATTAACATTTAATTGATAGAATTTTTCTAAGTATGCTTTACTCCTCTCAACCTGACTTCCTCCTTCCTGTTCAGACACCAGGGTAACCTAAATAAAAGAATCCATTTATAGTCAACTTTCAAGCGATAGGAAGCTGTCTAGGAAGGCTCAGAGGTATCGACTCAAAGAAATATGATAAATCCAGAAATAGAGGATTTAGTATTCAAAGTGAAAGCCTACATATAGGTTTCTCAGCAAGAAGGAGTGATAACCAGGCAGTTCTCACTTGACTCCCCTCATTTTAGTAATATGTAGACTCCTAAAGCATGGATTCTTAACCATTTTTATCCCACAGACTCCTTGGCCTGTCTGTTATAGGTGATGGATGGCTTCTCAGAATGATCTTTTTAAATGCTTAAAACTCAATTCAACTAATAAGACGAAAACCAACTGTACCAGATTCACAGTAATTTACTTGTCTTAAAAAATCACAATATTGGTGGATTGTTATATTAATATTAAGAGAATTTGTATTAACAATAAGTGATATGATCCAGCACCAGTTTTGATTAAAATCTAATATCAGGTTTGATAACTCCCATAATTTTGAATTAGTGAAGAAATGTAAAACATATTCAAGGTTTTCACTATAATTGTGGTTTTCGTTATAATTTTGACCTGTGGAAAAATCTATGTGTTTTTCCCCCAATATTTACTTCAATAAGAAATGTTATATTCCATTTAGAAGTTAGTGAAAATAAAATAGGTAATTATTTTCTCATTCCTGTTCAAGAATCCCATGTAAGGAAGCTATAAATTAAAGAAATGAGTGTTTTTTAACTTCTGATACTAAATCTAAAGATGTCTAAGGACCAAGAGCTATGGATTAAAAATACTGATACAAAGAATCCAAGGATGTTCGAATTTGTGAAAGGTGATCATGAAACCAAAGTAAATCATTGGTTTGGGCCCTTAACGATTAGTATAGAAAAATTTCATCTAAATTTGGGATCTTATTATGAAATAGGAAATGTTCAGACATTTAAGGGAAGCCAAATACTTTATAATTTAGCCTGCTGTTAATATTAACAAATTATGTTGACAAATTAAAGTTTATTATTATTCTTTATTTTTAATTGACAAATAAAAATTGTATATACAATATTTATGGTGTACAACATGATGTTTTGCAATATATGGAGGGTACCAAAAATGTATATGCATTTCAAAAATGGAAAACTATATATTAAAATTGTAATACTCAAGTCATGTTTGACTTCTGCAATTATAAGAGGTGCTTGAACATGACATGTAGTCATCATCTTTTGTTATTGGTGTACATTAAGGATTAAAATTGTAATAGTTTTTCTCTTTCTTAAAATATGTATACCTTTTTTTGCACCTGCTATAACATTGTGGAATGGCTAATTAAAGCTAATCACACATCCATTACCTCACATACTTCATACTTTTTGTGGTGAGAATATTTAAAATCTACTTTCTTAGCAGTTATCAAGTATACAATACATTGTTATGAATTATAGTCACCATGTGGTACACTAGATCTCTGGAATTTATTTCTTCTGATTAATTGAATTTTTTTTTTTTTTTTTTTTTTTTTAGATAAAATTTTGCTCTGTTGACCCAGCTAGAGTGCAGAGGCAACATCATAGCTCACTGTAACCTCAAACTCCTGGCCTCAAGTGATCTTCTTGAGTAGCTGGGACTATAGGCATGTGCCACCATGAGCTGTTCATTTTTCTATTTTCATTAGAAACAGGGTATTGCTTTTGATTAGGGTAGTCTGGAACTCCTGGCTGCAGGCAGTCCTCCCAGCTTGGCCTCCCAAAGTACTAGGATTACAGGTGTGAGCTACCATGCCTGGCCTGAAATTTTGTATTCTTTGACAACATCTTCTCAATCCTCCCTACAACCTCTGTAAAACCACCATTTTACTCTCTGCTTCTGAGTTCAGCATTTTTAGATTCCACATGTAAGTGGGATTGGGATGTATTTGTCTTTCTATGTCTGGCTTATTTCATGAAGCCTAATGTCTTCGGGTTCACCCATGTTTCAAAAAAATGAACAGTACATATAAACAACACAATCATTAAGAACTCTTTGACTTTCATACTTTCCTGTCACTGACAGAGTAAAATCTAAATTCCTCAGCCTCACAATGAAGTCCTACCTAGCTTTTCTTGTATTAAATCCTTCTGCAATTCTTCTTACCCCAAGGGGTATCTGTTGCTCTTGCTCCTATAAACCTCCACTCTCCAATAGTCAGCATTCCAGCCAGATAGATTCTCTATTCTTTAAGGAGTCCCTTGTTTTCCTGCCATTGGGAATGTGTGCAATTTATTCCCTTCACCTTTTCTCCAATTTCACTGCAAAAATCCTATCATTTGAAGTCAAGTTTTATGCTCTTGTGGTCTAGCTCATATAGTATTTCTTTCAAATACAAAACAACAGTCACATATCTAAGCAACCAAATCAAAATAGCACTGTATTTATCATAACATTTGGAATTTACCAGGTTTATAATAACTTATTTTGACTTACATATACATTTATGATTGTATTTTTCTTTCTTTAAAAATGGAATTGTGTCCTCCCTTCCTCAAATTCGTATGTTTAGGCCTTACCTTCATAACTGAGAATGCGATTATACATGGAGATTTGGCCTTTAAAGATGCGATTAAGTTAAAATGAGGCCCTAATGAAGGGCTAGAAGACAATCTCTCCGGCATCCTTATAAGATGAGGAAATTTAGACAATGAGACACCAGGGATGGGAGCACACAGAGAAAAGATGATATGGATACAAAGAAAGAGGGGACAATCTACAAGCTAGGGAGAGGGGCCTCAGAAGAAATCACACCTGCTAACACCCTCATCTGGTCACCAGAATCATGAGAAAATAATTTTTTTTTGCTTAAGTCACCCAGTCTGTGATATTTTGCTATAGCAGCCCTGGTAAACTAATATTTATTTCTAGTAATTATTACAATCAAATTATATCAAATATAATATCTAATCACCAAATATCTAATAATTATTTCTATATGTAAAAACAGAAAGGAAAAGAGAGCAAGAGAGTGAAACCAGATAAAGGGGAGAGGGTGGGAGCATGAAAGAAGGTGGGGAGTTGAAGGACCCTGAAATTGAAGTTGGAGGATGGTTATGTGCTCATGTTAGAGATATTTTTTATCCTTCCTGTTTAAGTTTACCCAGAATTCATGATGTATTAACCAAAGGAATTTTTCATGAAAAATGTTTCAGAACTGGTTATTAATGTAAAATTTTAACTACATTATCCCCATTCAGATTGTTTGACCTTGTGTGGTTATCATAATAGTGATGAATTTTGCAACATGCTAGTTTGATAAAGTATGCTGCATTTATAAATGAAAATGCTAAAATGAAAAGAGAAATTGATGTTAGAGAATGTCACAGAAAACAAAGCAAGGAAGGGATAACATTTGATAACATGGAAATATTCTCAGAAGGTAAGAAAGAGGAGAATTTAGAGGCTATTTAGCATAAGAGTCTTGAACTTGGCAAGATACAAGCTATGTGGTATAGAGAGTTGTAATATTATTCAATAAAATGGAAAAATGTCCAAGAGAGCTAATGGGTGAAAGCCGATTGACAAAGGTCAGAAAAAGATGATTAGAGGACAGATGAGTGTCAAATTTCTTATATTTGGGGATAACAGAAGTTGAAGAGAACCTGAGTATGAAGCATTGGAATTATTTGAGTATAAATGGGGTTATACAAGGTCAGAGAGGGCCAAGTGATTTGAAGACCATCATCTAACTAGCACATCATGTGTAGTAATTTTCCATTCTGAAGCTGCAACACGAAAGGAATACAATGTTAGCATAATAACACAGTTCATGCTGTAATTAATAAAAAGGGGGAAGCTTTGTATGTTTGTTATTGTAAGGGATTTCACTTCTATTGTCAGTTCATTATCATGGTTGAAAATACATAAATGTAGCACTTCTCCTGTGCAAAACAAGATCAAAACACTCCAAGAAGATCTAGAAAAGAGAAGAAAAGAAATTCTAGAAAATCCCCTACATTGTTTTTCACCCTACCTTCTTCCCCTGCTACCCTTATTTACCCTTCACCTTTGGGCCCTGTATCCCAAAAAAAAAGGTTAGAGGCAGTTAAATCAGGTCGAGGTCCAATATCACTGGCTCATTAACCAAGAATC
>CAUYPK010106662.1:0-10965 GCA_963574355.1 Loris lydekkerianus
CAGTCCCACCAGCAGTGCAAAAGTGTTCCCTTCTCTCCACATCCATGCCAGCATCTGCAGTTTTGAGATTTTGTGATGTGGGCCATTCTTGCTGGGGTTAGATGGTATCTCAGGGTGGTTTTGATTTGCATTTCTCTAATAATTAGGGATGATGAACATTTTTTCATATGTTTGTTAGCCATTGGTCTGTCTTCTTTAGGGAAGGTTCTATTCGTGTCTCTTGCCCCTTGATATATGGGATTTTTGGCTTTTTTCATGTGGATTAAGTTGAGTTTTCTATAGATCCTACTTATCAAGCTTTTGTCTGATTCAAAATATGCAAATGTCCTTTCCCATTGTGTAGGTTGTCTACTTGTTTTGGTTGTTGTCTCCTTAGCTGTTCAGAAGCTGTTCAGTTTAATTAAGTCCCATCTGTTCTTTTTTTTTTTTTTTTTTTTTGTCCAGGACTGGGTTTGAACCTGCCACCTCCAGTATATGGGGCCAGCACCCTACTCCATTGAGCCACAGGCTCCCTTGTTCATTTGTGTTGTTATTCCAATTGCCACTAGAGTCTACTTCATAAAGTCTTTCACTAGAATGATATCTTCAAGTGTTTCCTATGGACTTTTATCATTTCATGCCTTAAATTTAGATCTTTTATCTATCTTGAATCAATTTGTGTGAGTGGAGAAAGGTGTGGGTCTAGTTTCAGTCTTTTACATGTGGATATTCAGTTCTCCCAGCACCATTTATTGATAGGGATTCTTTCCCCCAGTGCATGTTCTTGTTTAGTTTATCAAAGATTAGGTAGCTGTAAGGAAAGGACAATCTTTTAACAAATGGTGGTAAAACAACTGGCCACCCATATGCAAAAAGTAAATTTAGACAAAGTGCTAAACTATAAAACGCCCAGGAGATAATATAGGAGAAAAATCTAGATGACCTTTTGTTTGGCAATGAGTTTTAAAATGCAACACCAAAAGCATGAACTATGAAAGAAATAGCTGTATGTTACACCCTGTTAAAATTAAGAACTTATGCCCTGCAAAATGATCACTACTAAGAGAATGAAAAGATAAACCAAAGACTGAGAGAAAATTTTAGCAAAACATATATATAATAAAGGACTTGTATGCAGAATATACAATTAGCTCTAACCCTGAACAGTAAATAAAAAAACACCAAAAAAGAAAAAGTGGATTAGAGATTTGAAAAGACACCTAACCAAAAGGTATATAGAAGGCAAATAAGCATATCAAAACATAATATGTATGTTATTAGGGAATTACAAATCAAAACGATGAAGTACCATTACACACCTATTAAAATGGCCAAAATCCAGAACACTGACAACACCATATACCGGTGAGGGTGTGGAACACGGGACTCTCTTCATTGTTGGTGAGAAAGTGGGACAGTTCAGCCACTTGGAAAACAGTCTGGTAGCTTATTAAATAAAAAAAGCATAGTGTTATTGTACAATCCAATAATCACACTCTTAGGTATTTACACAAGTGAAAACTTATGTCCAAGCAAACACTGTCACAAACCACTTATTATAGCATTATTCATAACTGCCAAAATTTGAAGGCAACCAAGATGTCCTTCAATAGGTGAAGGGCTCATCAAACTGTGGTATGTCCATACAACAGAATATTATTTAATGATAGAAGGATACGTGTTATCAAGTCACAGAAAGACACTATGGGGTGAGAGGATGGGTGGGTGGGGGTTCCTATTAACCCTGTCTTCATGGATACACACTGCTAAGCAGTAAAAGCCAATCTGAAAAGACCAGATACTATATGATTCCAACTACGTGACATTCTGGAAAGGTGAACATAGAGACAGCAAAAGGGCAGAGTCTGCTAGGCTTAGAAGGGAAGGAGAAATGAATGGGCAGGACACAGCGGCTCTCACCTGGGTGAGACTCATCTCTGTGACGCTATGATGGTGGATGTTGACACTGTGCATTTGGCAAAACCCACGGAATCTGCAACACAAAGACTCAGTCTGAGCAAAAACCATGGATTTTAGTTTATAATGATGTAGGAGCATTGATTCATCAATTGTAAAACGTGCCCCATCAATGCAAGATGTTAATAAAGACTCTGAGGGCACAGTGATATACAGGTGCTGTCTGTAATTTTTATTTAGTTTATCTGTAAATCTAAAAGTTCCTTAAAGGATGAAGTCTATTAACTTTAAAAATCCATGAAGATAGGGTTAACCCCACCCATCCATCCCCTCCCCCCACAGTGTGCCCACACTCACCTGTGCAGACAGCAATGAATGGACAGAGGGGACCTGTCCTCCTAGACTGCACTTCCCGCTGTGGCCATGAAAATAAGAAACAAGAACACAGAAGTAACAAGATAAATTCAGATAGAAATATGTGCATATGAAGAAATTAAAAAACATAAAATTAAGAAGAAAACTGACTAAATTGAGGGAGAGAATGATATTTTAGCTAAGACCAGATGGATAAAAAGAACCATATTATGCAAAGAAGAAAGAAAAGATCCTTTGAAGAAGAGTGGTTGTAGGGCAAAGAAAAATTACTGCTTCAAATATCAAATGATCAAAGAGCTTTAAAAATTATGTGAATGATATGTGGGACTAAGTAAAGTAAATGTGCACACCTTTCTCTGTCTCTGATATTAAAACATTTCACCTCCATCACAGGCAAAGGAAGCAAATTTTTTACTTGGAGGCTGTCTTGCCATCATAACCTACCTAATTTAAATCTGATGTTTGCTATATGGATTCTGGTAAGTTGGTATTAGTCACTAACTTCAAAAGAGTAGCAAACAAAAAAAGCCACAAGACCAAGAAGCAAATATTTGTGTTTTGATTTGAAATAATTATTCAATATGATCCTTACCAAGTGACCAAAATAAGAGGCATGGCCAAGAACTATCATTTTTTAGAACAACAATGGATATAAAGTATTTTTAAAGGCAAAAGGTAACATAAATATCACGAATTGAAGATGTTAACAGTTCCTGAGTTCTATTATCGATAAGTCCCCATCAGACCCTTTGACACAGCAAAGACAACACATAACCCAATACAGGGTGATCTATATTTTCCTAGACTTAGCCCAGTGACAAAGGGCTATAAAATTCAATGCAGAAGTCAAGAGCTTCTGGAGAGTTGACTCTGCCCAGACCAGTATCAAAATGAGTACATGTGAGGGATGTACCATGTTTCCTCAAAGTGGGCAAAGGAAGCAGCCATTTGCTAAAGTGAGTCCTTGACCAGACAAGTTTTTCCTAAAATTCTTTTTAGGATATCATTTTTTAAATTAAATTTGTATCACCTATTCAAAGGGAAAAAAATCTTGGAGATGTACTATTCATCACCTGTGCCTCTCTATTTACTAATCTACAAATCATTCCTGGGACAAAGCTTTAACAGTAAAGGAGAAAGATAACCCACGTTCATGTCCTGAATTGTTTGAAAGCTCTCCTGGCATTTGGAAAGAGACAGAGAATGGGGAATTTATAGACTTTTTCCTTTTCAACTGCTCAAATTTGAGGTTGCTTACAAGAATAAATGAAAAATAAGGCTGTCATGTTCCGTATCATGCAGTAGGAGCAAGTGAAACCATTTGGCGCTGCTGCCAGCTCTGTTAAACACATGATAATCCAACAACAAATTGCCTGGATTATCTGGCTGTGTCTCAGTGCGAACGCAGTCTGCAGGGATGTACAACCATGACAGAGACTCTCCTTAAAGAGTGAAAACAAGGAGATTGTAGGATATGTTTTATTTTTAAATATTATCCTACACTGCTCTAGCCATTATGCCCTATTCTTGGCAGGTCCCCCAGGGCAGACCCCAAGAGCTGACACTCAAGGGTGACTATAGTCTGTGGCCCCCGGCTTCCCCCCCCCATTTCTCCTACCCCAGTGTGAGTGGTGGTCCTTAGAACTTTTGTGTGGAGGAAGGCACATCTTTCTCTGCTCCACAACCCTGCCTCCCTGCTGCACATCCTCGGTGGCCCCCTGCGTGCCTCCCCACCCCAGTGTGAGTGGTGGTCTTTAGGACTTTTGTTTGGAGGAAGGTACATCTCTCTGTGTTTCACAACAACCCTGCCTCCCTGCTGCATGCCCACAGGGCAGCTCAGCCTGGAACGTAACCTCTGGCGACAGAGCACTGACTGGGGAGAAGGCCTGACCTTGTCACCCCTTCGCCTTCACCAGGCCCCTGGCTTTGACAGCCTGGGGTGGAGAGAAGGGGACGGGTGCATAGCATGGAATAAGAAGTGAAGGGGCAGGCAGGGGACGCCAGGGACAGGCAAAGGCTTCGGATGACGAGAGCAGGCACATACATCCTGGAGCAGAAAGCCCTGGACTCCCAACTCCAACAAGCAGCTTGTGACAGGACTGTGTTGTCCCCATGGCATCTCACCTGAGCACAGGGACCATCAATTCAGGCAAGGTCCTTCGGCTGGGGCTCCTGCCTAGCCTCCAGGTCTATGGCCCAGATCAAAGTGTTGTGGGCCAGGGACCCCACCAGTCAGGTGTCTGTGTCTACAGCATTACCCACAGGGATTGTGGTGCCTTGAGGCCTCCACCTCCAACCCAGCCGGCTCAGACCAGGTCAGGGAGGCTGTCCCTGCCCTTGTGGAGTCACAGTCACTGCCTTTCCTGCTATGCCCAGCCTCAGAGGCTGAGCCAGCCTGTCTCTGGTTACCTTACATGAACCACTAATTGAAGTCTGATGTTCTTTGCCCCCAAACAGTCAGAAATGACAGCTCTGTCTCCAACAGCTGGGCTTCCCGGGGGAGCCGGGAGCAGGGAGGGCAAGCTCAGCTCCTGACTAGGCAGGCTGCATGACTGGCCCCTCGCTCCAAGGCCCTTGCCACAGGCTGGATGGATGCCCCAGGGAAGGCAGGAACTCTTGTCCCGAACCCCACCTGCTGTGCCTGTACCAGTGGGTAGGCTCAGGCTGATACGTGCTGGAGGGCAAGTGGGGGCAGACAGAGGCTTCTCAGGGAGCAGCTCACTTTTATTCATTCCTCTCCAAAGACTAGGGGTTGTTTCCCAGGGTCCAGCAGTAGGGCCTAGTGTGCTCCACTGGGGGCCACACCCCAGGCCGCACACACAGAGGGACGTGTGTTTGCACAGGTACACACTGGGGCTAGCAGGCCCATTCTGATGACCATACCTGTCCCTCTTCCTGGACGGTCACATGGAAAACCTGGTACATGGCCCGTGGGGGCCGGGATCCACTCTTCTGGGGCTGTTTCCACTTGAACTGCCTGGAAGGAGTGGGCTGGAAGGAAAGATGCAGCCCCAGGAGGCCTCACAGCATCCTTAAGAGCTTTTTTGGCTTCATGGTTTGGCTGTTACCATGGCCCCTGGCTTGGAGAGAGGCCTGGGTGAAGGCAGCCACACACTGCCTGCCCAAAAGCACTGTCTGGGCAGTGTGCCCTGGTTTGTGCACAGGGGTGTCCACAGGACTCTCATGGAGACAATTCCAAGGGCTGTATATGGCCAGGGACATTCAAAACCTGGGGCTACATGCAAGGCAGAGAGTTGGCATCAGAAGTGCCGTGGCCCAGCACTGCAGGCTGAAGCTGGCCCTGAGCTGCCCATCTGTCCCCGGATAAGGCAGTGGTGTCAGTGGCCAGCCCTGGAGCCATCAGCTGGATCCCCTCACCCTTCCTCTCCTTGCAGGGTGTGGAGCGCGTGGATGAGCCCGGCCTGAGCAGCCTGCGTACCGCACGCTACCTGGAACCAGGCATGGTGCTCACGGTGGAACCAGGCATCTACTTCATCGACCACCTCCTGGACGAGGCCCTGGCTGACCCAGCCCGCGCCTGCTTCTTTAACCATGAGGTCCTGCAGCGCTTCCGCGGGTTTGGCGGGGTGAGTGCCCCCGGGCCCCGAACACCTGCTCCCACAACATCTGCCACCCCACTGCAGCTGCTCACCACGTGCCTGTTCAGGGGCCCTTCTGGGAGGAGGGACAGTCCTGACTGCCTCACTCGAGAAGGGCCTGGCTTGCCCCTCCCGTGGCTGTCACCTGACAGGTTCTAACACCCTCAGTGGGAGGAGATAGATTCTGCAAAACCCCTGCCTGCTGTAGGGCTCCTTCCACTGGCAAGGACAGAGTGAACAGGTGACAGGAGCAGATGGCCCTGTCAGAGAAGCCTTTGTGACAAGACTATCTTGGGGAGCAGGGAGAGCTCCTCTCAGCGTCGGGGTCGGCCCGGAACGGGTCTGACCCTCTGCCGTCGCACAGGCGGCCGGCTCTGTAGTTACTGTCTCTATGCCTGACCCAGGTCCGCATCGAGGAGGACGTGGTGGTGACTGACAGTGGCATGGAGCTGCTGACCTGCGTGCCCCGCACCGTGGATGAAATTGAAGCCTGCATGGCAGGCCATGACAAGGCCTTCACTCCCTTCTCTGGGCCCAAGTAGAGCCAGCCAGGAAGCCCCAGCAGGCCTTGGGGGCCTGGCCTCGCAGCCTCCCTTCCCCACCGTTCAGCCTGCTGACCGGCCCTCCGCTGGGAGATGGTGCTCGGGAGTCACATCTGGCATCCACCTGTGATCATACCAAATAATGCTTTTCCTAGGGAGGAAACACGCTTTTTTAAATTAACCTTTTGCAAGATTACACCCTTAATCTGTGTTGTACCTTGCCTAAATGACCATGACTTAAAATGCTGATTGACTATATTTTGCTCTTTATGTTCTTTAGTAGCAACTAAAATGTGTCTGTCATTCGCATTCCTTTTCTCAGGAAGATGCATTTCCAGTGTTTTCTCTCAAAAATCAATATGCAGAGTAGAATTTACAATAAAAGTTTTCCTAAAATGGTCCTTTGTGGGGGCTCTTTTTTATTTTATTTTTTTTTAGAGATAGGGTCTCACTGTTGCCCAGGCTGGTCTCAAACTCCTGGCCCCATGCAGTCCTCCTGCCTTGACCTCCTAAGTGCTGAGATCACAGGCGTGAGCCAGCACACGGCCTTCTTCATTTGTCCCTTTGCGGGTGAGCATGTGGGACCCAGGCCCTGACAGGATGGGTGAACACTGCTGGTGAGCATCAGCGAGCAGTCAATTCCCAGGAACCTGCTGGTAGTGCAGGCTCTCAGCCCCTGCCTCAAGGAATAAGGGTAGAATCCTCTCTGGAGGCTGAGACTGCTTGGGCTCCACTCTCACCATCACTTGCTGTGAGGCTTCCCAAGCACACAGGATCAGAGCCACTGGGGCACTTGGTAAAAGATTCCTGGGACATGGGGGCAGTGCCTGTGGCTCAAAGGAGTAGGGTGCGGACCCCAAATGCCAGAGGTGGCGGGTTCAAACCCAGCCCCAGCAAAAAACTGCAAAAAAAAAGGATTCCCGGGACCAACTCTCAGACCTTCCAAATCGGAATCTGCGGAGGTAACGCCCTGCGGAGGTGACTCCAAGAAGCACTCCCCTATGCTCCTCACGTACCGGTGTGAGAACCACTCTGGGACAATGTGGCAAAGTGCTGTGCCAAGCTCTACCCTGCCGGTACCTGCGCAGCCAGCGGTTTCGAGTGGGGGTGGGAAGGGCACCAGCTGTGCAGAAAGACCTGAGACGCTCATACTGGCAGAGTGGCCATGCCTTCGCACAGGATCAAAGGCTAACCAGCAACCTCAGAAGCCTCATTGAAACAATTACTGCCTCAAAGCGGGATTTCTGAAGGAGACAGAAGCATGTAGCACTTGAGGCACAGTTATTTAAACCTGAGATTTGATTTCTTTTTTGAGCAGGACATAATAGCAAACTGGCATCCCTTAAATGGGCTTCCACCCAAGCACATGGCAAAGGAGGGCTTGCTCGCTCCTTCCATGTGGGATTATTTGTCTTCCCGAAGTAGCAGCTCACCTGCCAAACTCAACTCCGGCAGGAAGCCGTCCAGGGCCCCACGGTGCCTGGTCCTTGCCAATGGTGAGATACCTGTCCTTACCTCTGCTTGTCCCTCAGTCCACGGACTGCTTCCCAGGAGCTCACCTCTACAATTCTGCACGCCATTCCAGATTTATCTCCTCAAAGTCCTCTCATCCAGGAGTTTCTGAGCCAACGTGAAGGGCAAGTGAAAGGATGTCAGAAGCAGCCATGAAGGGATAGAAAACTGTAGCCCAAGCTAGCCATTTTGAGATGTCCCTGGAGAATTGAGTACAAATTGTTTCCCAATGGAAATAACACAAAAGTACTTAAGATGTGGTCACATTAAAATAAAAGCCAAACTCAGTTTCAAATCATCAGTTATCTCATTTGCTTCTAAGATTTACAACATATTCTTTAAGGTTTTCTGCCAGCACACAGGTGTTTCCTGGTGCCCACTGTGGCCCTGAGCATCAGAGAAGTCACAGAGGATGCATCGTACGCCTTTCTCCTTCTTTGACGTTCCATACTACAGGAGGCTGCTTAACACAAATGTCTTCTCTGGTTATCAAGCAAGGAGAAACCTCAGTAGCTTCACACTGTGTCCAGAAGGGCCAATAGAACAGAGATGTAACCATTTAGCCTGGGTCAGCAGGTCAAAGGTCTGCTCCGCACTGCATAATTTGTGCAGTCTGGGAAATATACTGGAGATCTTGCCAGAAAGCTGTGGTTCTAAAACCCTTCCCAAAACTCTGGAAGGGTCTAGGTATTCATTCAGTAAACGATTGAGCATCTATCTACTCTGAGCCAGCACAGTCTAAAAACATGATTCCTCCTCTCAGAGCCTCCAGTCCGGGAGGCTCCGCCTTGAACACACAGACGCATACGTCGTCTCCCACCCTGAAGAGTGCCGTCATGGAGAGTAACAGACCGACCTCGTGTAGAAAGCTGGGGGCCAGGTCAGGAAGCGCTGAGTGACTAGCAAGGGGTGGTGCTGCAGGTCTAAGGAGCTGTCCCAGGAAAGGGGAGAAAGATCAGGGGACCTCTGGGGCCAAAACAAAACTAGACAGGGTGGAAAGGAGAGAAAGAAGTCGACACAGGAGTCAGAGCCATGTCTCAAGGACACTGGGTGGAAAGCAACAGAATGGATCTGAGACGCACGGAATTTTCCAGGAACACCAATGAGGAGCCAGTCACCGCGTCCAGGCTGAGACGAGGATGGCTCTGCATAGGGGGTGGTTGGGGTTGGTGAGGCAGCCAGGTTCAAGGTCTGTTGGGATGTAGAACTGACAGGCGGTGGTGTGGACGAGGATCTAGCTCCACAGCCACTCCTAAGGGAGTGGCAAGACTTGTGTCTGGGCTGCAGAGTGTGACGTGTGACTAACGACTCTGTTCTTGATCAAGCCCAATTCTACAACCTCCGTTTTTCTTAATGCTGCTACCTAACTTCCAGGCCTAGAGCTGTGACAAGTCCAGATGCTGGAAGAATTTGTAGGCACTGGTGTCCTCCTCCTCGTGTGTATAAAATGCTCCTGAACTCTCTGGGACCGATGTGCAGTAGTCTACTACTGCTTTTGTTACAAAAGACCTGGCACCTTCACAAAGAAATAATCTCTCTCAAAAATTCAACACATTATTGGATTCGAAATTATAACTAATTCATAAGAATGAGCTGGGACATACTACCCATAGAAATAATTACTATACTGTAATCTTTATTAAGATGCAACAAGTAGAAATTTATTTCTCAAGATTTAAAAATACTGTAGGATCACAAAGAAAAGTATCTAAGTGGCGTCTTCTCTTGAAACACTTCAAATCAGCTTCCTGGACTCCCAATCTTTATGAAATTGGCAAATGACTTCTACACGTATGATGTCACGTGAATGAAAGTACACACATCCTATGGAGTTGTAGCGCGGGGAAAGGCCTGACTTCACGTTCTTGACTGTGTATCTCATAATCTACCAATCCCGTACCACTCTCGGGGGCGTTCAATCCACACCCCACGAGCCATATGCAGTTCATGTGAGGACGTTTTTGTTTATCTGTGGTAGCAGATATCATGAAAATTATGCACGAATCTTTTTTGCTCATTAGTGTTTATGAAGTTAATGTGCACCCCAAGACAACTCCTCCTCTTCCACTGTGGTGCTGGAAAGCATGCCTGAGACATGATTAGGTAGAACCTACTTACCACTTCCCCTACTCTGGTTTTCGTTTTAGACTATACCAAGTGACTGGACAGTAACTAAAGATATATCCCGTGTTCAGAGTGCACTAAGGGAAATAGGGGTGTAGACCTGGATAAAGTAACTCTCCTTGTCCCTCCCAACCCCGCCCCACCCCCAGACTGGGCACAGGGAGGATGGCCCGGCACCTGCCTGCCCCTCAAAGCTGTTCAACACTCCCACTGCTTTTCCATGTCCATTACAAAGAAACCCACAATGAAACAGTCATCGTTTCAAACTTTTTTTTATTTTAAATTCATTGAAAGAAATAAAATTATATTTAAAAAAATAGAGTAATCTCACAAACTGAGGAAAGCCAGGAACAAAATGAACAAGTGAGCACGTCTTCCTGAGAGGCAGCTCTGACGGCTGCAGAATGGACTTCCTCCTTCCTAGCTTCTGTCAAACAAAAACTTTTCCTATTTCTAAGGCATCAAAAAGCACCAAGAGTGCTAAATGGGTTCAGGTACAAAGTGACAAGCCCTCTACAGAAAATTAAGAAACATCAAAAGTTGCTACAGTTTCCTTTTTTAAATATCAAATACTAAATTGTACATCTACTTTTTCTGTAAATTTGAGAATCTCACACTCATGACTGGAATTTCAAAATCCTGGTTAAGTCTTATTAAAGTCTTATTACTTCTTAGTAAGGACGTCAAAGCATCCCAGTAACTCCAAGGGGCCAGCAGCAGGAAAAGCCGCTATGTTCTCATCACCTGCAGCCAAAACCAGCCGAAAACACCCACCCGGAAGACTCCTGTGCAGCTAGAAATGCAGACTAAAGCCTAAACCACTGGATCCACCTGCAAAGGCAGAGCAAATCCTAATAGCTCCTAAGTGACACACAGAGTGTAAGTTACAACAGTCACTTTACAATTCTCAAACCTCT
>CAUYPK010106663.1:0-23000 GCA_963574355.1 Loris lydekkerianus
CCAGCTACTCGGGAGGCTGAGGCAAGAGAATCGCTTAAGCCCAGGAGCTGGAGGTTGCTGTGAGCTGTGTGATGCCACGGCACTCTACCAAAGGGCCATAAAGTGAGACTCTGTCTCTATAAAAAAAAAAAAAAAAAAAGATTACAGGTATGAGCCATGTCATCTGCCCACTGAGTACATTTTAAATACCAAGCACCGGGAGGCACCTCTGGCTCTGTAGGTAGGGTGCCAGCCCCATATACTAAGGGTGGCGGGTTCGAACCCGGCCCTGGCCAAACTGCAACAAAAAGTAGCCAGGCATTGTGGTGGGCACCTGTAGTCCCAGCTACTTGGGAGGCCGAGACAAGAGAATCACCTTGGATTTGGAGGTTGCTGTGAGCTGTGTGACGCCACAGCACTCTACCAAGGGCAATTAAGTGAGACTCTGTCTCTACAAAAAAAAAAAAAAAACCATACAGCTAAAGCTGTATATAAATACCAAGCACCATGCCAAGAGCTTAATGGATCTAATATTATCTCAACTAATCTTCACAACAACCTTGAGGAGTACTCCTATTTATATTTTTCTTATTAAATTTTTCCAAATTATATGCTTATTATAACTAAAGAATCAATGCAAAGATGTATAAAGAACAAGTTAATGATTTTCTTCTCAAATCCGTCAATCCCAACTGAGAAAATAAATGTTAACATCACTTTTCGTGCTCGTAACATAAATAAGATGCTTTTGTTCCTGTTATTACAAAAATGCCTTCATGTTATAAACATGTGCATGTGCCTTAATTTGTAACTTGCTTTTCTCAATAGTTCTTTGAACAATAGTTCTCTCTCTCTTTTTTTTTTTTACAGTTTTTGGGCAGGGCTGGGTTTGAACCCACCACCTCTGGTATATGGGGTGGGCGCCCTACTCCTTTGAGCCACAGGCACCGCCCAGTTCTCTTTTTTTTTTTTTTAAGACAGAGTCTTACTTTGTTACCCTCGATAAAGTACCGTGGTATCATAGCTCACAGCAACCTCCAACTGTTGGACTCAAACAATTCTCTTGCCTCAGCCTCCCAAGTAGCTGGGTCTATAGGTGCCTGCCACAAGGCCTTGCTATTTTTAGAGATAAGGTCTTGTTCTGGCTCAGGCTGGTCTTGAACCTGTGAGCTCAGGCAATCCACTTGCCTCAGCCTCCCAGCTCATTTTTTTTTTTAAGACAGAATCTTCCTGTCATCCTGGGTAGAAAGTAGTAGCATCATTAGAGTTCTCTGCAACCTTAAACTCTTGGGCTCAAATGATCCTCCTGCCTCAACCTCCTAAGTAGCTGGGGCTATGAGCATAAACTATGACATCCACTTGTTTTTCTATTTTCTGTAGAGATAGGGTCTTGCTTTTGCTCAGACTGGTCTTGAACTCCTGAGTTCAAGGGATCCTCCCACCTGGCCTCCCAGAGTGCTAGGATTATAGAAGTGAGCCAACTGTACCTGGCCTAACTTTTCTATATTTAGTAAAGAGAGGGTCTTATTCTTGCTCAGGCTGGTCTCAAACTCCTGAGCTCAAAGGATCCTTCCACCTCAGCCTCCCAGAATGCTAGGATTATAGGTGTGAGCCACCATGCTCAACCAATACTGTTTTAATAACTAAATAACCCATTTTATGACTAAACCTTAATTCAATATCTCTGTGTTAATATATCTGTGAACTTCTCTTTCTACAGTATATATTCCCCAAAGTGGGATTACTGGATCAAAGTTATAGACATCTTAAATTTTTTTTTTTTTTTTTTTTTTTTTTTACTGGGGCTGGGTTTGAACCCGCTAACTCCGGCATATGGGGCCGGCGCCCTACTCCTTTGAGCTACAGGCGCCACCCAGACATCTTAAATTTTTATAGACATTGGCAGATTACTGATGGTGGCAATTTACTCTCACCAGCAATGAATGACAGTCCATTTCCCTGCATCTTCACCAGCATTGTTTATTACTGCCTTAATTTTGCCAATCTAAAGGGTTAAAAAATATTGTATTTTACTGTGATTTTTTTTTTCTTCTAGAGACAGAGTCCCACTTTATTGCCTTTGGTAGAGTGCTATGGTGTCACCGCTCACAGCAACCTCCAGCTCTTGGGCTTAGGCAATTCTCTTGCCTTAGCCTCCTGAGTAGCTGGGACTACAGGCGCCCACTACAACGCCCGGTTATTTTTTGTTGCAGTTTGGCTGGGGCTAGGTTTGAACCCACCACTCTCGGTATATGGGGCAGGCCTTCTACTCACTGAGCCACAGGTGCCCACCTTTACTGTTATTTTAATTTGTATTTCCCTTCCTAGAGGTTCAAAATACTTTCATGTTTACTGCAAATTTTAAGTTCTTATTCTGTGAATTGCTTGTTTATATTTTTTGTCCTCCCTTTTCTACTGAATCATTTTTTTTTTTTTTTTTTAAATCGAGGCAGTCTTACTTTGTTGCCTTCTGTGGAGTGCTGTGGCATCATAGCAACCTCAAACTCTTGGGCTCTAGCGATTTTCTTGCCTCAGCCTCCCTAGTAGCTGGGACTACAGGCGCCCACCATGCATCATCTTTTTCTTACTAGTTTGTAAGGACTTTTTCAGGAACAAGGATGTAAATCCTTAGTCATATGTGAAACAAACTTTATTTCCCACTGTCTTTGTGTTGACCTAATGTATAGTAAGTTTTTGTTTTGCCATATAACAATTATTATATAGTCAAATATATGTATCTTTTTCTTTCCTCTTTTTAGAGATGTCTCGTTATGTTGCCCAAGCTGGAGTGTAATGACTATTCACAGGTGCAAGCATAGCGCACTACACCCTCAAACTCCTAGCCTCAAGCCCAGCTTAGTGAGTAGTTGGAACTACAGGCATGCTCTACTGCACCTGGTTTAATAGATACTTTTTTCCTTATGGCTTCTAGATATTCTAACTTGAATAAGAAGGTCTCCTTTTAGTCCAAGAACATAGAAATTTATTAAATGTTCTTTTAATATGCTCATTGTTTATTTTTCATCTTTAAATAACTGTTCCATCTAGAATCATCTTTGTGAGACACAGGTCTAGCTCTGTTTTAGTCCTGATGGTTAATCCAGACATATAAACAATTTTGCTGGGTGGCGCCTGTGGCTCAGTGGGCAGGGTGCTGGCCCCATATACCAAGGGTGGTGGGTTTGAACCTGGTCCCAACCAAACTGCAACAAAATTAGCTGGGCGTTGTGGCGGGGGCCTATAGTCCCAGCTACTCGGGAGGCTGAGGCAAGAGAATCGCCTAAGCCCAGGAGTTGGAGGTTGCTGTGAGCTGTGACACCACAGTACTCTACCAAGGGCGAGACTCTGTCACTAAAAAAAAAAAAAAATTTGCTGACATCTTTGTCATATATTATTTCCATTTATAGTGAATATGTTTCGGACTATAGACATTTCCAATAAAATATGTAACTAACCTGTGGGCTGTACTACCTTTAACAGATGAAGGAACATGTTTAAATAGATTAGGTGACTTGGTCAAGATTCCATAGCTGGTAAGTGCTACAACTGGGATCTGAATCCAGGTCTATCTGATCTTTTTTCTGAGACAGAGTCTCACTCAGTCTCCCTGGAATTTTGAGTGCTGTAAAATCATAGCTCACAGAAACCTCAAACTCTTGGGCTCAAGTAATTCTCTTACCTCAGCCTCCTGAGTAGCTGGGACTATAGGCACCTGCCACGGGGGTCTCACTCTGGCTCAGGCTGGTCTAGAACTCCTGAGCTCAAGCAATCCACCTGCCTCGGCCTCCCAGAGTGCTGGGATTACAGATGTGAGCCACCCAAGCCCGGCCCATCTAATTCTTAACTACTTCACTAGATTGGTTCTCTTTGGGAAGAAACAGGATATTTCCTGAAAATTCCAAGTCTACTGCTTCACTCACCCAGAATGGAAGACCGGTCCCAGTCAGTTAATAGTCCCCAATAGTCCCTACTCTTAAACATTTTCAGCCCTAGATTACCGGAGCAGTGTGTCCTTGCCCAGGCTCATGCACAGCTGATTGCTGGAGACAACAAGACTGGTGATCCTCTCTGAAGGAGTGAAGTCAATGCGCTGCTTGGTGAAGATGGGTACCTCTTTCTCCAGCTGGGCATTCACATACCCTATGGGTGAAGAGGGAAGCTAAGATTAGGTATGGATTAGATGGCAAAGGCAAGAAGCAGCCAAAACCGAAAACAAACAACAAAAAGCCTGTGTTCCTCATCACTCTCCAATATATTCCTACTTTCAAGACTCTGATTAACAAATGCTGGTGACCTGTACGATAGAGGTCTTAAGTTCTTTCCACACTTGTAACAGCAATGGGGGACTCCCTGAAGCTGTTATAGCATGAAGTACTTGCTCCTAGTGGTAATGGGACACAATGGAGGTGTGTTGTGCTGGGTGGTTTGGGCATTCTCCCTTATCAGTCTTTGGCCTAGCAATCCCAGCTCAACTGGGATTGTCAACACAACCAGTCAGTTGTGTTAACAAACTGCAGCTATTTTCTCTTTAGTCTTTACCCTCATTTGATTGCTCCAAACATCCCAGCACTCTGCCAACTCCGTACTACTTTCTACAGAAACTTCCCCCAAACTCCAAGCTGCACCCAGCTGCAGCCAAGACTGTTCAGTGACAAAATTCCCTCTAGGATCCCCCCTCCTTCCTCAAGAACATTCCCCTTTTAGCAGTTTCTTTGGCCATTCTCTCCTTCCTACCTCCAGAAGGGGCCTGGTGGGGAAAGCACAGAATCAGGCACTAGGAGCCTAGGGCCTAGTCTCAGTTCTCCTAACAGCCCAACCACGGCCCTGTAAAGCAAGCACTTCCCTGTCTGGGTCCCAGTTCCCTCTCAGAAGGATCCTAGTGGTAGGGCCTTTATCACCTAGCTGCTCCTGTTGCTCTTCCAAACTTCGACGATCCAATAGCTGGGAGCCAAGAGAGCCTGAGGAAAATCTGGGGCCTAGTCCGTAATGCACGAGACGCCCTCCCAGCTTCTCCGCCGTAGGTGCTAGAAGAGACCTAAGGGGCAGCGGCACCTTCCTCTTTCTTACCCGAGTGGGGAATGCCCACGCTCGGGCATCCAGGCTGCAAGACAGCTGAACGAGACAGCGAGTCTTCGTATTCATCCAGAATGGACGCCATGATGCCCGGCCTCTGAGCCCTCCGTCGGGGGCCCGGAGATCACAACAGGGCTGCCCCTGGGGATCTCGGCTCCCCAGATTGGAAGCTGTGACTCCTCGGCCTCTGACAAATCCTGGGAACCTGCTGCCGCTGCTGCTTCTTTAGAATCCAGAGGATCTTCTTGCTTTCGCCTTATGGAGCGAGAAGATCGGGCACAGCTTTGCACCCTACTCCTGCCCCCAAAAGATCACAAGCCCCCTTCGGCCGGTCCCAGGTGACCCTAACCTCGCCCCAGCAGCTCAGCTGACTCCCGCCCCGTGACGCGCGCCAATGACGTAACTTCCGGGCTCTGAGAGCCCACGGTAGCCGTCGGAGGACCCTGCGGAGATGCCACAACGAGGCACAGCAAGGGCTGAGGGGCGGGGCGTGCTCAGCCGCGGGCGGAGCCCTTAGACCCCGCCTCCGAGCTGGCGCCGTGCTATAGGCGGGCCCCTTCCCCAAGCGCTTCTGCGCTCCGCCCATGCGCGTTGCTGCGCTCCCGCGCTCCTGCTCTCGGAGGCGATCCCAGCCCTTTCAGCCCCAGCTCTTCCGCTCAGGCTTCCCTCCAGCAGGTGGTCTGCACAGCCTCCCTGAACTGCTCACGCCGCAACTCTCTAAACATTCCCGGAAAACCTCCGTTCCTTTATCTAATCGCTGTCTCGGTCCCACCTTCACAAGGCACGGGAGTCCTAGCCTCCCTTCTACCATCCCCGGTGCCCATGTGCCCTGACATCCTCCACCCCATGTCTTCTCGATGAAGGGGGAGGGAGTGAGGGCTGCCAGGGAAGACATGAGTGCCAGGAAGTTTTCATTCGCTTACTTAACACAATGGTATTGGTATTGAGCACTTACTTTGTGCTAGGCCTTGGACTGGGTGCTGGGGTCATGGAGATGAGTAAGGCACCTTCCCTGCCCCGGAGAAGGTCATAAACCAGCAGGGATTATGGACTAGTAAATAGATTATTAATATTAGAAAAGCGATTGATAGATTTATTCATGATGTCACTCGTTCTACACATGAACTTCCACTCTGTGCCAAATACTGTTCCAGGCTCTGGAAACATGGCAGAATACAAAACGGAAAAATGTCTCTGCTCTTAAGGGGCATATCTAGTGACAAGGGCACAGCTCTATGGGAGCGTGGGCGTGTTGGGAACAAATACCTGCAAAGCCTAAGGCACAAGGTAAAGGTGGGAGCCGCCCACGGCCTAAGACAGAGAGGGATGTCCCAATCCTGGAACTGTGGTAGTGCTTGGTAGTGCTCTCCCACCTGCCTAAGAGACCCGAACAGAGTCTGTTCCCTTCTGGGGCACCTGGACTCTACTTCGCTAAAGCAGAAGTCTCTCAGGGTCAGCGCTATCTGGTTTTTGCGGGTGCACGTAGCCTAACAACTTAGAGCGCCCCTTTGGTCTCACAAGCATCCAAGTTTGCACTGTACTTTACGCGGCCACACTGCACTTGCAGAATTTCCCTGCCGGGAGCTGAGAACTATGACCCTCACCTGCCCTCACTGAGAGATCTCTAGGCCTAGAGGGGATCGAAATCAGAGGTGGTGACAAGTTACTCTGTCCAGGGTCACTTTCTGCCGCGGGAAGTGGGGTCTCGTTTCTCCTGACCAAGCGTGCAGCCTTTAAGCCGCTTTCCCACCGCCCGGGAGCTAAGAGGCAGGAAAGTTAGTTTTGGAGCTGGGAAAAGTGATCCCACAAAGGGAGCTGCTTGGCTCCAGGCATAAGGCTTCCACCCCAGATCAGTTGCCGTCTGCCCTCAGGCCTGGACTGTACAGAGAGGTATTTCCCCCTGCATGGAACTCACCAGCAGCTGGAGATCAGCATAGGAAGGCTGCCTCAAGGACACAGAGTACTTGCAGCCACTGCATCACTGTCCTCAGTTGCCCCTCTGTTGAGCTCCACTGCTCCTGGAATGTATGGGGTGGGGCTGAAGTGGACCCTGCTTGCTACAGACTCAGTACCTTCTCCCTGATGTTGTCAATAGCAGTATATCTCTATATATTCATTCTTCAGTCTTTAGGCTGGACTTCGGAGTAGAAGCCAGAGATCAGTCTTCTGGCTTCGGTCACCACACATTAGCCGTGACACTGCACAGCTGATGCTCTTAGCCTCAGTTTCTTTGTCTATAGAAAGAGATATTTGAACTACCTAGTAGGTCTGTGTTGAGGAGTAAATGAGGTGATCTAGGTGAAAGCTCATTGCTATAGCATAGTGTTCAACACAGAGCATGTGCTCAATAAATTCTAAATGTGGCTTTAATCTGACAGTCCCTTTCAAGTCTCCCTCCTCCATGAAGCCCCCAGGCCCCTCAGAACTGCTATAGCTTTTATTCTCCTGGTCACTTATGGGCACCTAATTATGAAGTGCAGACATTTTGTTTTGATATAACAGAATCTGGATGTAGGAAATAGCCTTGGCATTTCTGAGCAAGGAGACATAGAGGTACCTTAAGGAACTTACACTTGGAGATACCAGTTCACCAGCCTCTAGAATCAGCGTGGCAGTTGCTATGAGACAGGTGAGGGCTGACTGTTGGCCAGCAAAAGAGAAGATTCACGTATGAAAGCAGTTGAGGGTGGTGCCTGTGGCTCAAAGGGGTAGGGCGCTGGCCCCATATGCCAGTAGTGGCAGGTTCAAGCCCAGCCCTGGCAAAAAAAAACTGCAAAAAAAAAAAAAAAAAAGAAAGCAGTTGAATTTGACATAAGTCAAAGTGCATACTTGAAGTGCATGTGTGATCTCCAAGGGCAGAAAAGGGAAGGCAAAAGGCAGTCCTTGGAAAAACCAAGAATACTTAGCTGGCAGGAGAGCTATCATGGGTGGTTTTCCTAGGGCTAGATTTATTTATTGCACTCTGGCTGTGCTGACCCCCACAATTTTCCCAAATGTGGGAAACTCAACTGTGTAATTTGTGCTAGTGGGGGACTGTTTTCATACTCTTCCTTGTTTAAAAAAAGAAAATAATAGGAAAGAAAACCAAGAGCAAAAGCCTGCAACACTGCGATGTTTGGGGGCAAACACTAGAGCATTTGGGAGTAGCAGAGTGGGTGAAATGGGCGGGCTGTGGCGAGGTCGTCAAGTATTCAATGGGTCCTCAGAAGGTTTTGGTTAAGAGATCATCTGATGAGGGTTCTAGAAAGATAGGTGGTGGTTTGGGTGGAATTTACCTCAGAGAGGATGAGGCCTGAGGCAGAGGAGAAGCAGGGAAGGACACAACTGGGAGCAAGAGAGCAGGCTGGGAAGGCATTTCCCAGGGAGGGTCTATGGACTTCATGTCAATTAGGTGTGAGGGGTGAAGAGGACAAGTCCTGGGGAAAGGCCTGGCCAATGGTGGCTGTGACACTATTCAAACAGGAGGAGGACGGGTGGAGTGGGATGGAAGTCACTTGATTGAGCTCAGCCTGGACACCTGCAGGGCACTTAACCAGACAAGCTCAGCACAATGGATGGGCATAAATGTATTTATGATCGATGTACAAAAGACTTAATCAAAAAAAATTATTATTAAAAAAATTAAAAAAACCTAAAAGCTCAGCACAATGGGTAAACTCTACCAGGGCTGTTACAAACTCACCAATAATTTTTTTTTTTTTTGCAGTTTTTGGCCAGGAATGGGTTTGAACCCACCACCTCTGGCATACGGGCCAGTGCCCTACTCCGTTGAGCCACAGGCACAGCCTAATAATTTTTTTTTTTTTTGCAGTTTCTGGCCAGGGCTGGGTTTGAAACTGCCACTTCCAGCATATGGGGCTGGCGCCCTATTCCTTTGAGCCACAGTTTTTTTTTGAGTCTCCTAATGTCATCCTTGGTAGAGTGCCCTGGTGTCACAGCTCACAGCAACCTTAAACTCTTAGGCTTAAGTGATTCTCTTGCCTTAGCCTCCCGAGTAGCTGGGATTACAGGCGCCTGCCACAATGCCCGGCTATTTTTTTTTTTTGTTGTTGTTGTTGCAGTTGTCATTGTTGTTTAGCTGGCCCAGGCCAGGTTCGAACCCGCCAGCCTCAGTGTATGTGGCCAGTGTATGTGGTGGGCGCCGCCTCACCAATAAATATTTATTAACAACAGCATGAATGAGCTGTCCTGTATTTCAGTTTCTCCACTTGTCAAATAAGGAACTCCATCTTACAGCACTGGGAGAATAACAGGATATAAGGCAAATCAGTCAGCGGTGGTGCCTATACCTAGAACATGCTCAATACAAGTTAACTATTAGTAGTAATTGTTGATGGTATTATGACCCAGACAAAAAGGAATGATTTAACTGACTTAGTTAAAAATAGATATTCATTCTTTCCTTCCTTCATTCCCATCATAGCTCACTGCAGGCTCACACTCTTGGGCTCAAATCTCAGCCTCAAAAGTAGCTGGGGCTACAGGTGCATGCCACTTTGCCCATCTGGAAAAAAAATCGATATTTATTTATTTATTTTTTGACTCAGACGCTCACTTTGTCACCCTAGGTAGACTGCCATGGTGTTACAGCTCATAACTTCAAACTCCCATGCTCAAGTGATCCTTCTGCCTCAGCCTCCCCAGTAGCTGGGACTACCGGCACCTGCTACAACTCCTGGATTTATTTATTTATTTATTTTGAGACAGAGTCACACTATGTCACCCTGGGTAGAGTGCTATGACATCACAGCTCACAGCAACCTCAAAGTCCTGGGCTTAGGCAATTCTCTTGCCTCAGCCTCCCAAGTAGCTGTGACTATAGGCACCCGCCACAACACCCGGCTATTTTTTTGGTTGTAGTTGTCATTGTTGTTTAGCAGACCCAAGCAGGGCTCAAACCTGCCAGCTAAGGTGTATGTGGCTGGCGCCCTACTCACTGAACTATGGGCCCTGAGCCATGGGGTTTTTTTGCAGTTTTTGGCCAGGGCTGGACCTGAACTCCTCACCTCTGGCATATGGGGCTGGTGCCCTACTCCTCTGAGTCACAGGTGCTGCCTCTGAGCCATGACTATTTTTAGGGACAGGGTCCCCCTCTTGTTTAAGCTGGTCTCGAACTCCTGAGCTCAGGCAATCCACCAGCCTCGGCCTCCCAGAGTGCTAGGATTACAGACATGAGCCACCATAACTGGCCTTGATATTCTTTTTAAAAAGAATTTTAGATTATAGGCCAGACAAGGTGGCTCACGCCTATAATCATAGCACTTTGCAGGCCTACACGGGTGGTTTGCCTGAGCTCATGAGTTCCAGACCAGCCTAAGCCAGAGCTAGACCCTGTCTCTAAAAATAGCCAGGCACTGGGGTGGTGCCTGTGGGTCAGTGAGTAGGGCACTGGCCCTGTATACCAAGGGTGGCAGGTTGGGTTCAAACCCAGCCCTAAACAAACTGCAACAAAAAAAATTAGCCGGGGGTGGTGCCTGTGGCTCAAAGGGGTAGGGTGCAGGCCCCATATGCCGGAGGTGGTGGGTTCAAACCCAGCCCTGGCCAAAAGAAATTGCAAAAAATAAATAAAATAAAGTTTATAAAAAAATAAAATAAAAGAAATAAAATTATCCGGGCATGTGGTGGGTGCCTGTAGTCTCAGCTACTTGAGAGGCTGAGACCAGAAAATCGCTTGAGCACAAGAGTTTGAGGATACTGTGAGCTATGATGCCATGGCACTCTACCAAGGGTGACAAAGTGAGACTCTGTCTCATAAATAAATAAATAGATAAATGAAAAACAACTTTTTTTTTGCAGTTTTTTTTTTTTTTTTTTTTTTTTTTGGCCGGGGCTGGGCTTGAACCCACCACCTCCAGCATATGGGGCCAGTACCCTACTCCTTTGAGCCACAGGCGCTGCCCATGAAAAACAATTTATTTTTATTTATTTATTTTTTTTGAGACAGAGTCTCAAGCTGTCACCCTGGTAGAGTGCTGTGGCGTTATAGCTCACAGAAGCCTCCAGCTCTCGGATTCAAGTGATCCTCTTGCCTCAGTTTTTTCTATTTTTAGTAGAGGCGGGATCTCACTTTTGCTCAGGCTGGTCTTGAACTGCTAGTTCAAGCAATCCACCCACCTTGGCCAGAGTGCTGGGATTATAGGCATGAGCCACTGCACCCAGTCAATAAAAACAATTTTAGATTTATGGAAAAGATAGTTCAGAAAGTTTCCATATACTTCATATATGGTTTCCCTTATGAACATCTTACATTAGCATAACACCTGTGTTAAAATTAGTAATCTAGGTCAGGCACAGTGGTTTATGCCTATAATCCTAGGGGAAGCTGAGGCAGATGGATAGCTTGAGCTCATAAGTTCAAGACCAGCCTGAGCAAAAGCAAGACCCTGTCTATACTAAAAATAGGAAAACTGAGTCAAGAAGATTGCTTGAGCCCAAGAGTTGGAGGTTGCTGTGACCTACAATGCCACAGCACTCTACCCAGGGCGACAGACAGCTTGAGACTTTGTCTGGAAAAAAAAAAAAAAAAATTAATGAGGCTCGGCACCTGTGGCCCAAGTGGCTAAGGTGCCAGCCATAAACACCTAAGCTGGTAGGTTCAAATCCAGCCCGGGCCTGCCAAACAACAATGACGGCTGCAACCAAAAAATAGCCTGGCATTGTGGCAGGTGCCTGTAGTCCTAGCTACTTGGGAGGCTGAGGCAGAAGAATCACTTGAGCCCAGGAGTTGGAGGTTGCTGTGAGCTGTGTTCCCATGGCACTCTACCCAGGGCGAAAGATTGAGGCTCTGTCTCAAAAAAAAAAAGAAATTAATGAACCAGTACCAATGCATTATTATTAACTAAAGTTCATAACTAAAGTTTAGTATAAACTAAAGTGTATACAGCTTTTCTTAGTTTTTATCTAATGTCCTTTCTGGTGCAGGATGCCATCCAGCATACCTCATTACATCCTCATCACATGATAGGAAGGGTACATAATATCAACCTAAGTTATCACTGGTAATCTTGACCAACTTGCTGAAGAAGTGTTTGCCAGGATTCTCTACTATAAAGTTACCTTAAAAAAAAACTCGGGTGGTGCCTGTGGCTCAGTGAGTAGGGCACCAGCCCCATATACAGAGGGTGGCGGGTTCAAACCCAGCCCAGGCCAAACTGCAACAAAAAAATAGCCAGGCGTTGTGGCGGGCACCTGTAGTCCCAGCTGCTTGGGAGGCTAAGGCAGGAGAATCTCAGAAGCCCAAGAGCTGGAGGTTGCTGTGAGTCCTGTGATGTCATGGCACTCTACCGAGGGTGGTAAAGTGAGACTCTGTCTCTACAAAAAAAAAAAAAAAACTTCTCATACTGTAGCCTTTGGAAGAAAGTTACTATGGGAACCTCACACTTAAGGTGTGAGTGGTATGTCTGTTTGAGGGCAGAGTACATATATGTTATTTGCAATTCTTTCATATGGGAGATTTGTCTGTTATCCCCATTTATTTATATATTAGATTGTTTATATAGTGTCTGTATAGACATATGGAAATTTATACTTTGTGTTCTAATCCAATACTACTTTATTTTATTTTATTTTATTTTATTTTTTTATTTTTCCAACTCCTGGGCTTACGTGATTCTCCTGCCTCAGCCTCCGGAGCAGCTGGGACTACACGTGCCCGCCACAACACCTGGCTATTTTTTTGTTGCAGTTTGGCCAAGGCTGGCTTTGAACCCGCCACCCTCGGCGTATGGGGCCGGTGCCCTACTCACTGAGCCACAGGCGCCGCCCACTACTTTATTCTATTGCTGTAATTGTTGCAGTTTTGGCTGTTGGAAACTCAGTTGGCTCCTGTGTACATTTGAAGTACAGTGGTTCCCCCTCCCTTATCTACAGTTTCGCTTTCTTTGGTTTCAGTTATTTGTGGTCAGCTGAGTCCTGCAATTAGGTAAGTGTAGTACAATAAAATCTTTTGTAAGCGAGACCATGTTAACACAACTTCTATTAATAGTACATTATTATAATTGTATAATATTATTAATGATTGTTCTTAATCTCTTCCTGTACCTAATTTATAAATTAAACTTTTATCACAGGTGTGTATGTATGGGGACAAAACGGTTTTCATGTCTCCTTAAACTCTTCTTGCTTGGGCAATTTTTCAGATTTTCCTTATTTTTTATTACCTTGATAATTTTGAGTGCTGGGCAGGTATGTTGTAGAATGTTCTCTATTGAAATTTGTCTGATTTTGTTTCATGTTTAGATTTGAGCTGTTTATGGGTTTGGGGGCAATAAAGCACCATTATCATCATTGTATTGTATCAAGGGTGCATGCTAGCAACATGACTCATCACTTTGATACTGACCTTGATCATCTAACTGATACAGTGCTTGTCAGATTTCTCTACCATAAACTTAGTCTTTTCTCCTTTTCCCGTGTTATACTCTTTGAAGGAAATCACTATACATCTTACACTTAAGGAGAAGGGGTTTTTGCTTCCTTCACAGTGAAGTATCAGCATAAATCCTTTGATATTCTTCAGGGGAGATTTAGGAATTTGTTTTTCTGGGGTTTTTTGTTTGTTTGTTTTTGCAGTTTTTTTTGCCGGAGCCCGATTTGAACCCTCTACCTCTGGTATATGGGGCCGGCTTCCTACTCCTTGAGCCACAGGCACTGCCCGGGAATTTGTTTTTCAATTTAATTTTGTTTTTGTTTTTTTTTTTGAGACAGAGTCTCACTATATCACCCTCAATAGAGTACTGTGACATCACAGCTCACAGCAACCTCCAACTCTTGGACTCAAGCGATTCTCTTCTCTCAGCCTCCCAAGTAGCTGGGCCTACAGCCACCCACCACAACATCTGGTTGCAGTTGTTATTGTTGTTTTAGCAGGCCCAGGCTGGGCTCGAACCCACCAGCCTAAGTGTATGTGGCTGGTGCCATAACCAGTTCTAGGTGCACCGAGCCTCAATTTACTTTTTTTTTTTTTTGAGACAGAGTCTCACTTTGTTACCCCCAGTAGAATGCTTTGGCGTGCTCACAGCTCCCTCAAACTCCTAGGCTTAAGAGATACTCTTGTCTTAGCCTCCCAAGTAGTTGGGACTACAGGTGCCTGTCACATGGCCTGGCTATTTTAAAAAACGGGGGTTCTTGATCTTGCTCAGGCTGGTCTTTAGCCTGTGAGCTCAGGCAATCCATCCATCTGCCTCAGTCTCCCAGGGGGCTAGGATTACAGGCATGAGGGTGCCCAACCTAAATTTTTTTTTTTTGAGACAGTCTTACTTAGTTGCCCTCCATAGAGTGCTGTAGGGTTATAGCTCACAGCAACCTCCAACTCCTGGGCTCAAGTCAGTCTCCTGCCTTCACCTTCCCAAGTACTGGGACTACAAGTGCCCACCACAATGCCCGGCTATTTTTTGGTTGCAGCCATCATTGTTGTTTGGCGGGCCCAGACTGGATTCGAACCCACCAGCTCAGATGTATGTGTCTGGCGCCTTAGCACTTGAGCCACAGGCGCCAAGCCTTATTATTTTTTTTTGAAACAGAGTCTCAAGCTGTCGCCCTGGGTAGAGTGCCATGGCATCACAGCTCACAGCAACCTCAAACTCTTGGGCTTAAGTGAGTCTTTTACCTTTGCCTCCCAAGTAGCTGGGACTACAGGTGCCCACCACAACACCGGCTATTTTTTTGTTGTAGTTGTCATTGTTGTTTGGCAGTCCCAGGCTGTATTCAAACCCGCTAGCTTCAGTGTAAGTGGCTGGTACCCTTGCTGCTGAGCTACAGGTACTGAGCCCAGGGCATACATTTAAAAAACTGAGGTAACAGGGTTGGCATGGTGGCTCATGCCTGTAATCCTTGCCCTCTGGGAGGCTGAGGTGGTCATATCACCTGAGTTCAGGAGTTTGAGACCAGCTTGAGCAAGAGCCAGACTCCATTGCTACTAAAAATAGAAAAATTGGGGCTGCACCTGTAGCTCAGTGGGTAGGGTGCTGGCCCCATATACCGAGGGTGGCGAATTCAAACCCTGCCCCAGCCTAACTGCAACAAAAAAAATAGCCAGGCATTGTGGCGGGTGCCTGTAGTCCCAGCTACTCGGGAGGCTGAGGCAAGAGAACCACTTGAGCTCAAGATCTGGAGGTTGCTGTGAGCTGTGATGAGGACAACAAAGTAAGACTCTGTCTCTAAAAAACATAGAGAAATTTAGCCAGGTGCCTGTAGTCTCAGCTACTCAGGAGGTTGAGGCTTAGGATCGCTTGTCCCAGGAGTTTGAGGTTGCTGTGAGTTATGATGTTACAGTACTCTAGCCTGGGCAGTTTTTTTGTGTGTGTGAGACAGAGCCTCCAGCTGTCACCCTGGGTAGAGTGCTGTGGCATCATAGCTCACAGCAATCTCCAACTTCTGGGCTCAAGAGATTCTCCTGCCTCCGCCTCCCAAGTAGCTGGGATTACAGGCGCCCGCCACACGCCTGGCTATTTTTTTGATTGCAGCCATCATTGTTTGGTGGCCTGGGCTGGATTCAAACCTGCCAACTCAGTTGTATGTGGCTGGAGCCTTAGCCATTTGAGCCACAGGTGCCAAGACACACACAAAATTTTTTTCTAAATAAGGCAACAGTTAGGCACAAGTAGCCCAAGGGAGAGGGTAAGGGCAAAAACCCAGGAGCCAGCCTGAGCCCAAAGGCAGCCTGCAGAGTGTGGGGACCAGGGATGAGGGATCTGGAGGGCTGGCCAGCAGCACCACGGGTCCAACTCAACTCAGACTAATGAATTCACTACAAACTCTCTCCTAAGACACAAGCACACTGGATGGTCACCTCTGGTGACCCAATTAACTGGAAATCTAAAAAAGTGTGCAGTCTAATTATTATATATTACCAGTATGTTGGCAAACAAGTGGTAAATATAAAATTCTTTTTCTTGTATCTTCTCTTTGTTTCAAGAAAAGTAAAGAGACGATACAAGAAAAAGATACAAGAAAATACCCTAAGTCTTTTTTTTTTTTTTTTTTTCTGACCTGCCCATTTTCTAAGCCTCAGGCTTAGATTTTGGAGTCTTGGAGTGGAGTATTCAGAGGAATGGAGTATTTAGAGGAAATAGACAAAGACTGTGCAAAGTGTATTTCACTCATAAAGAACCTCTTTCTGCATGGAATTTTTGAAGAAACTCTTCTCCACCACTGGTGTTCTTTTGTGAATTCCTTTCTTGGCAGCAGAAAAATCATGGTGGTGGGGTAGGGGTTGGTTTCTTTTCTTCTTTTTTTTTTTAGTTGAAGTTTTGCTGCAAGCATCTCAGTGTGTTTTCAGTAAACTTAAGATATGCAATTAACAAAAATGCCTAGTAAGTACTTGACCACACCTGAGGGTTGCTCACTTGTTCATTCTGGGACTGCCTGCCACTTACTAGTTTCTTTGACCTTGGGGCAGGTCCCCTAATTCTGGGACCTACCCTCTGGGCTTCAGTATACTTGCTAGTAAAATAGAAATAAATACACATACACACAAACTGCCACAACTCCTCAGTCACAGCCCCCCCACAACCTCAACCCAGCAATCTTACTTAGGTTCTTATAAAATAGGGCAAACAACAACACGTTTTACAAGTCTAGACTCTATGCAACTGCGTTGGACATTCTGGAAGGAAGATGTTTTTCCTTTTTTATAGCCATGATTCAATGTCAGGTTTAGTTTTTTTTTAGTTTGTTTTTTTTTTTTTGCTTGCTTTAATTTTTTTTTTAAGTAAACTGTTTACTTAACGAACAGTAAACAGTAAACTGTTTGTTTATTATTTGTTCATTCATTTAGCACTTCCTTAAATTTTGTACAACAAAATGCTCAGGCTTATGTTGGATATTTCTTGCCTGAACCCTAGAATCTACTATTTCTCCATAGAGAATGTCAGGGTCAAGTTTTTTGTTGTTGTTGTTTGGTTGATTTTGGTTTCTTTCTTTCTTTTTCTTTTTCTTTCTTTCTTTTTTTAATTTTTTTGAGACAGAGTCTCACCATGTCGCCCTCAGTATAGTGCCGTGGCATCACAGCTCACTGTAACCTCAAACCCCTTGGGCTTAAGAGATTCTCTTGCCTCAGCCTCCGAAGTAGCTGGGACTACAGTCACCCGCCACAGCACCTGCCTATTTTTTGTTGCAGTTGTCATTATTGTTTAGCTAGCTCCAGCTGGGTTTTAACCTGCCACCTTTGGTGTATGTGGCTGGTGTCATAACCACAGTGCTACGGGTGCCGAGCCATATTTATTTATTTTTTATTGTTTGGGATTCATTGAGGGTAGAAAGAATTAGGTTGCACTGATTGAATTTGTTAGGTAAAGTCCCTCTTATAACTGTGTCCCACCCCCAAGAGGTGTGTAATACACCGTAATCCCCCATCCTCCACCCTGATCCCCTCTCCCCGCTCCCTCATTCTCCTACCCCCCTACCTTGTATTAAATTATCTACTGCCTTTATATTAGAATTGCGTATATTCGATTCTTGCTACTCCATTCTTTTTTTTTTTTCTTTTTCTTTTGCAGTTTTTGGCTGGGGCCAGCGCCATAGTCCTTGAGCCACAGGCGCCGCCCTTCCATCTTTTTTATTGTTATACCTATACCATCGCTTTTTTTTTTTTTTTTTTAGAGATAGAGTCTTACTTAGTCTCCCCGTGGCATCACAGCTCACAGCAACCTCCAACTCCTGGGCTTAGGTGAGGTGCCTCAGCCTCCCGAGGAGCTGGGACTACAGGCACCCACCAAGATGCCTGGCTATTTATACCATAGCTTGTTAATCCATTCCTGGGTTGGTGTGCATTTAGGTTGTTTCCACCTTTTAGCAATTGTAAATTAATCTGTGACAAACAGTCTAGTGCAAATGTCCTTATGATGGTCTTTTTTTTTGTCTGACTCTATTGCCCTGGGATTGAGTGCCATGGTGTCATAGCTCACAATAACTTCAAACTCTTGAGCTCAAGTAATCCTTTTGTCTCAGTCTCCTGGTAGCTGGCACCCACCACAATCCGTGGCTAGCTTTTCTATTTTTTTTTTTTTTGAGACAGAGTCTTAAGCTGTCACCCTGGGTAGAGTGCCATGGAGTCATATCTCACAGCAACCTCCAACTCTTAGGTTCAAGTGATCCTCGTGACTCAATTTTTCTATTTTTAGTAGAGACAGGGTCTCGCTTTTGCCCAGGCTGGTCTTGAACTCGTGAGCTCAAGCAACCTGCCCGCCTCGGCCTCCCAGAGTGCTAGGATTACAGGCATGAGCCATTGCGCCTGGCCTAGTTTTTCTTTTTTTTTTTTTTTGCAGTTTTTGGCCGGAGCCAGGTTTGAACCCGCCACCTCTGGTATATGGGGCCAGCACCCTACTCCTTTGAGCCATAGGCACTGCCCTAGTTTTTCTATTTTTAGCAGAGACAGGATCTTACTCTTGCTCAGGCTTGGTCTGGAACTCTTGAGCTCAGGCAATCCACCTGCCTTATCCTCCCAGAGGGCTAGGAGTATAGCCGTAAGCCATCTCGCTCAGCCTCTTTTTGAGACAGTCTCTCTCTGTTCCCCCAGCTAGAGTACAGTGTCATCATCATAGCTCACTGCAACCTCAAACTCCTGGGCTCAAGGAATCCTCCTGCCTCAGCCGCCCAAGTAGCTGAAACTACAGGTGTGCACCATGATGCCCGGCTAATTTTTCTATGTGGGGGAGTTGGGGCGGGATTTCCCTTTTGTTCAGGCTGGTTTTGAACTCCTGAGCTCAAAGAATCCTCCTGCCTCAGCCTCCTAGAGTGCTGGGATTACAGGTGTGAGCCACCTTGAGTGATCAGGGCCAAGTTTTAATCCTAGCAAATGTTCTAGCTAGAAGTTGCGGCAAAAGATCTGGCAGGTAGGCAGGAATAAGACCCAACCCACTCTTAGGAGGGAACTTTCCCAGCATTTGCAGCCAGAATTGCAGGTCCTTGGCTGACAAATAGGTGACTCACCAGCTCCCCAGCTTGTCTCCTCCTTCCTCCTCTTGCTGACAAGACTGTCCCTAAACCAGCTCAGAGAGAGGGACCTAGGTAATGTGTCTGCACCCATGAGGTCAAAAAGGAATGGGCTGTCTCAGGCCAAGTCAGGTCTTTTCCTCATGCCCCTAAGACATCTCCCCCATTCCTGTATTTATACCTTTCTTATCTGCAGAAATAATTACACAGGATTATCAAATTTATAGCTATGACAAAACTATTACTACTTTTTGGAGACAATTTCTCACTCTGTTGCCCGAGCTGGAGTGCAGTGGTGGTGGTGTCATAGCTCACAGCAACCTCAAACTCCCAGACTCAATGATCCTCCTGCCTCAGCCTTCCAATAGCTGGGACTATAGGCGCGTGGCACTGCACCCGGGTAACTTTACTATTATTTTTAGAGACAAAGAAGGTGGTGTCTCACTTTTTGCTCAGGCTAGTCTCAACCTCCTAACCATAAGCAATCCTCTGGCCTTGGCCTCCCAAAGTGCCTGGATTACAGGTGTGAGCCTAAAACTATTATTAAAACCTAGGTATAAGAACTGTAAAAAAAAAGGCGCTTGTATGTATGTGTGTGTATGCATATATGTGTGTGTGTGTTTAGTACTTTTGTCCCAGAAACTTGGGCTGAGGCATCTTCCCTAGGATCCCTGAATTTCAGATTGCTAGCATCAGAAAGATTTTCAGTAAAAAACACACTTCTGTCATTTTACAGAACTCAGTTGGAAGAAGTGATTTTGCAGGAATCACACAGGTAGTGACCTAAAGAACTGGGAACACTGGGGCAGGCCTTCTGATGTCCAGGTCTTTTAAAATCCTCTGCTTTGGGCGGCACCTGTGGCTAAAAGGAGTAGGGTGCTGGCTCCATATACCAGAGGTGGCGGGTTCAAACCCAGCCCTGGCCTAAAACTGCAAAAAAAAAAAAAAAAAAAATCCTCTGCCTTAGGCTGGGCGAGATGGCTTACACCTGTAATCCTCTCACTCTGGGAGGCTGAGGTAGGTGAATTGCCCGAGCTCACAGTTTCAAGACCAGCCTGAGCAAAAGGGAGACACCTCCCCCCATCTCAACTAAAAATAGAAAAACTGAGGCAAGAGGATCGTTTGAGCCCAAGAGTTGGGGGCTGCTGTGAGTTATGATGCTAGAGCACTCTACCAAGGGCAAAAGCTTGAGACTCTGACTCAAAAAAAAAATCCTCTGCCTTTTTCAGGACAGAAAAAAGAACAGTTTTTGGACTTTTCAGGGGTATACAAAGGCTGGAAAACACTTAACAATCTCTTTCACTTGGTAGATGAATAAACTTATGTGGATATATCTGAGAGGTCTTTGAGGTTTGGGAGCTATAATTGAGGGATTAATGGCATCCCCAGACATTCCAATATAGGGAATGTATGATGTAGACATTGGGGTGCAGAAATGGATACAGAAGATCCTACTATTTTTCTATAGTCAAGACTTTATTTTATTATTTATTTATTTATTTATTTTTGCAGTTTTTGACTGGTGCTGGGTTTGAATCCACCACGTCCAGCATATGGGGCCAGCACCCTACCCCTTTGAGCTATAGGCACTGCCCTATAGTCAAGATTTTAGTAGTTAACATAGCAACTTTCTAGCTGTTGTCCTTTCCTTTTGATAGGCGAAAAGGAAGGGGAAAGGGAAAAGAAAATATCAAGGAGACTCACCCCTGTAGCTCAGCAGTTAGGGCGCTGGCCACATACACTGGGGCTGGCAGGTTCAAACACGGCCCGGGCCTGCTAAACAACAACAACTACAACAAAAAAAATAACTGGGTGTTGTGGCAGGCACCTGTTGTCCCAGCTACTCAGGAGGCTAAGGCAAAAAGAATCGCTTAAGCCCAAGAGTTTGAGGTTGCTGTGAGTTGTGACGCCACAGCACCCTACTGAAGGTAACAATGTGAAACTCTGTCTCAAAAAAAAAAAAGGAAGAAAGAAAATATCAAGGAACTTAAGCCTTTTTCCAAGAGATTTAGAAATTTGTTTTGGATTCATAGATTTTTATGCCACCAACTCATTGAGAAGTAGGATTATCTCTTCTCTTTAATATTTACTGCCCCCTTTCTATCCCAACTCTCTCTTTTCCCAAAACTCAGGCATGGCTGACTCCCTGTGTGAAGGTGTTTTCAACCATCTTTATATAGACTGAGATGAAAGACTGGCTTGGAGATCAGAGAAAGGATTACTGGGCCTGTGGCACTCCAGTGTGGCTGCAATAAAGGGACAAAATTAGCATCAGGCTATACTTCACTTGCTCTCTAAGTGACCTTCCTAGGGCTACCTGGGAGATCTTATCTCAGTCTGCAAACTCCTTCTAGGGTAAGGTCAGTGGGTGGCCCAGAATAGCATCTGCAAATAGGTAATTACATGTTTTTGATGATGATGAAGATAATATTAGGTACTTTGGGGATTTATACAAATGGGGAATAGCCCTTGAAGAGCCTCTCCAGCTAGCTTCTCAACACCCCCAGTTCCTATAGCACAGGAGAGTGAAGGTATTCAAACACTGCCTCAGGCTGAGGCTAAGGGAAGCTCTCAGGTGAAAGGGAGTACAGTACATTCCTGCCTGCTGTGTTCATGCTTGAGTTTCTCTGCCTCTCTATGATCTGTATACAGAGCATGGGTTTGAATTGTGCAGGTCCACTTATACATGATTATTATTATTTTTTTTTTTGAGACAGAGTTTCACTTTGTCATCCTCAATAGAGTGCTATGACATCACAGCTCATAGCAACCTCCAACTATTGGACTTAAGCGATTCTCTTTTTTTTCTTTTTTGAGAAAGAGCCTCAAGCCGTCACCCTGGGTAGAGTACTATGGCATCACAGCTCACAGCAACCTCCAACTCCTGGGCTCAAGCAATTCTACTGCCTCTGCCTCCCAAGTAGCTGGAACTACAGGCACCCACCACAATGCCCAGGTGGTTTTTGGTTGTAGCCATCATTGTAGTTTGGCAGGCCCGGGATGGATTCAAACCCAGCAGCTCAGGTGTGTGTGGCTGGCGCCTTAGCCACTTGAGCCACAGGCACTGAGCCTTAAATGATTCTCTTGCCTCAGCGTCCTGAGTAGCTGGGACTCCAGGTGCCTGCCATAACACCTAGCTATTTTTAGAGACCGGGGTCTCACTCTTGCTCAGGCTGTTCTCAAACCTGTGAACTCAGGCAATCCACCCACCTTAGCCTTCACATTGCTGGGATTACAGGGGTGAGCCACCATGCTCAGCCTATATGTGGATTTTTTTTTTTTTTTTTTTTTGAGAGAGAGAGCCTCAAGCTCTGGGTAGAGTGCCGTGAGCTCACAGCAACCTCCAACTCCTGAGGGGCTCAAGTGAGTAGCTGGGACTATAGGCCCCCTCCACGATGCCCAGCTATTTTTTGGTTGCCGCCATCATTGTTGTTTGGCGGGCCTGGGCTGGATTTAAACCCATCAGCTGAGGTGTATGTGGCTGGCGCTTAGCCTCTTGAGCCACAGGCACTGAGTCTATATGTGGATTTTTTTTTTTTAATTTTTATAGAGACAGAGTCTCGCTTTATGGCCCTTCGGTAGAGTGCCGTGGCATCACACAGCTCACAGCTCCTGGGCTTAAGCAATTCTCTTGAATTGAACCCACCACCCTCAGCATATGGGGCCAGCGCCCTACTCACTGAGCCACAGGTGCCGCCCCTATATGTGGATTTTTTAAACAAAAGTTACACCCCCGGGTGGCGCCTGTGGCTCAGTGAGTAGGGCACCGGTTTCATATACCAAGAGCGGTGGGTTTGAACTCTGCCCCGGCCAATCTGCAACAAAAAATAGCCCAGAGTTGTGGCGGGCATCTGTAGTCCCAGCTACTCAGGAGGCTGAGGCAAGAGAATCACCTAAGCCCAAGAGCTGGAAGTTGCTGTGAGCTGTGATGCCATTGCACTCTACCAAGGGTGACAAAGTGAAACTCTTAAAAAAAACAAGTTACACCCCTTATGCGTGTTCCTCCTACCTTCTCT
>CAUYPK010106666.1:0-24850 GCA_963574355.1 Loris lydekkerianus
TGTCTTGGCACAGTGACTAAGGAAATGCCAGGAAGGCTATGTTAACCATTGTGATGAAAATGTGTCAAACGGTCTATGAAGCTAGTGTATGATGCCCCATGATCATATCAATGTACACAGCTATGATTTAATAAAAAAAAAAAAAAAGAAAGAAAATGCTTATACAAGTTGTGTAGGGGCCGACTTGAGTGATAGATCTGTTAACAACCAATGATCACCATCTTCCTTGCCTTAGACTTGCCCACTCTTCTTCTCTCAACTGGATTCCCTACAGTTTTCCAAGGCTTTCAATCCCATGAAAGCACTCAGTCCAGCCATCTTACATAAATAGACTTTTGGTTAAATCATTAGCCCAAACACCTCCCCAGTCTCAGGTCACCTTCTATAATGTGTACTTGTTGGTCAGTTTTCAAATTCTAAGAATATAGGCTATGATGCAAGTCCCAAATAAATTAAAGCAAGAATTTATTGTATACCTCCTATGAATTTAGCACCATTACTACTTGGAAGAATATCAATGACTCAAAATACCCAATGTCTTTGCTATAATTTATCAATTTGTCAGTTGGGATGAGTTTAGAAACAAAGGTCCAGGAACTGGACTTGTATTTCTGTTGCTTCAGTGATTAAACATGTGATCTCAGGAAAACCACCCAGTTTCTGTGTGCTTCAACTTCCTTGTTATTTTCTTTTGAGTGGAGAGACTGCTTCATTCATTCATTCGTTTGTTTTATTGAACCACTGATTTATTCATTGATTGATTTCATGTCTCTTCTATGCTTATTACATCAAAGGTAATAGGAACCCCAGGGATTCAAGGGTGAGAAAAAGAGACTTGGGTTCCATCTTTGTGGAAGTTATATCCTGTGGTACCGAGTTGTTCTGAGAATCAATGGAGGTGATAATTTCAAAAGAACTTTGAAAAGGACAAATAGACACGTATTAATTTCATTCATCTTCTTTGTGCTTAAGAAATTTGGAATATTTTCAGGGCAATGACGCTGACATGAATAAAATGTGCCCGAAATAAATTTTACAGGAAAGGATAGACCCAGGTAGTGTATTTTATAGTCTAGCCCATAAATGCAGTAAAATTTCTAAGACAGACATTTGAAGTTGAAACAGAATGATCAGAGAGTCTTCTTAGAGGAGATGAGACTTGAATTGGCCCCTTGCCAGATGACTTTCCACAAAGGATTACTGGTATCACTCTGCTTTCTGGATCCTAAGAATGTTTCATGAATAAGAATGTTAATGGTAAATAGGTGTATTGTGTGGACATAGTAGAGTATTCCTATCATAGTAAGCATAGGACTGGATTTAATTACTTCTCTTCTGACAGCATGGTTTTGAAGCAGATTCAGAGATTTCACTGTTTCTTAAAACTAAATGGAAAAGAAACTGATGTCTTTACAGAAAAAGTAGAAAGGTGATTTATTTCATCTACTGAAAATGCCGCACATTCTCTTTTGTTCCCTCTGACTCTGTTGAATTATGGTATGGTCAGTGAAATTGATATTCCGGTCGATATCATTCTCTGAAGCTGGTAATTCTTTGTGGATATAATCTGCTCCTTATGTGTTACTTTAAGTCATATTTTGCAAAGGAACCTCATACTCTTCTAGGGAACTCAGCCGTTTCAACAGCTCTGAAACAATCAAACTTGTGAAATTGGTGATGAAATGCTTCAATATTTGTTGAAGTAAAAAGCAATGAAATATTTCATTAAAAAATGCAGAAGAAACAAAAAACACCTCCAGCCAGGCTTCTGACTCAGTATTTTGTTCTTCTCCAACCAGGCTCTTAAATACAAGGTATTAAATTTAAAGTAAATATAGATGTTCTTCAAATGCCAAAAGCCTTCTAAAAAAATGTGCTAATATATGTTAAGGGTTTCCATGATAGAGCAGCAGTTTTGATTTATAACCTTTTTTTGTATAACCATAGTAGTTACAAAAATTTAGCTATCTATTAAGTTTATTTCTTTTCCATATTTAACCCTAATTACCCTGTGCAGGGAAATTCTTTTAAATTTAATTTCCCCTCTCACTTTTTTTCTCTCTGCCTCTGCAAGCCTTTTCCATGCAAATTGCAGCAGGTGCACAAAATTGAAGACATCACAATTAAATGTAATCAAATATTTTAGGCACTAATGAACAGCTCCAGGAAAACAAGTCAAAAGAAAAAAAAAAAAAAAAAAGCCTTTAAGTGAGTGGATTTTCAAACACCCAAGGCACCATAGGACCAATTAAGAGAGTCAGATACCAGGACACATACTGACATTAATTATCTTTGAGTTCAGGGAAATAAAAAATAAAAGCAACAATTATCATAATAAATCTCCACACAGTGCTTGTAAGTTGTGCTAATCTACAACACACCTGGGTTTCAGATATTTAAGGCGAATACTCAATCAGTTGGTAACAGCCTCACAGAGGAGCTCATGGGACATTTTTCCTTCCTGTGATCTGCCAGTCAGATAGAGGGGCTAAAGTGATGTCCAACAGCTGTGTCTGTTTTATTTTGCATCATTCACATGAGTTGCAGACAGAGACACTGCATAATTTATTCAATAAAGTAAGTCACAAAGCCAGTATTCTCTTTAGGGGATGTTTATTCAAAAAGAAGGAAAAGTCAAGAATAGATATTCAAGGTAAAAGTGTGAATTGTTGGAGTCCCAGAGTCCCAGGATGTCTCTGTAAATTTATTCTCCCTCAAGCCAGAAAGAATCTTACTAAAGAGAACAAATATTTCAGTTTGGGAATATGGGTTTTCATTTTAAAAAATGCACAGGAGGGGTCAGAGAAAGAATGTTAAGTGCTATAAGCAAATAGAGAGAGAAAGAAAAAAAAATCTTGTTATTAAAATTGATCTAAATTCTATTGATAATTTGAAACAAGAACATAATATTTTAACAAAAATGAGTATAAACAGCAGACTAAAGGTTGCTAGGCTTTTTCAACCAGGGGAGAAATTAACATATATACTAATTATTAGAAAAAAACTATGAGAGTGCTTTTACGTTGACTGCCCTCAATGGGATCCTGCTGGTAGTGTAAAATTATCAACTTATCTTCCTAAATTGTTGATTAATAGTTGAATATATTATTACTTTTCAGTGGACTCCTAGTGGTATTAAATGAAAAAGAAAACAAATATGTATTCTTTAATCTCTTGTCCTCAGAGTCACTCTCTTCTTGAGGAAAGATACATTCAATCTATATATAATGTTCAAATTTTTAATCTAATTTCAATATTTGGGGCCATGATGTTTATCAGCAAAATACAGCTTTGTTTTATTTTCTCTCTTAATCGATTGAGGATTGTGATAATGTGTGTGATAATCCCATAAGTATTAAAAGCTATGTGACGTTTGTACTTTTTATGCAAATTTTGAATATTTTATAATGTAGTACAAGCAGAAGGACATACATGTGTGTGCATATACACATATATAATTATTTTTTTTTCTTAGATCACAATTTTATGGGCTAAAAAATGAAAATGATATGTTTATAACCTAATAAACACATGTATATGTAAAAAAATAAATAAAAAATGAAAAGGATATGAAAAAATAAACAAATGCTTTTACTATTACATAACATTTGACACAAATTAAAAGTGTTTCTAATCTGAACATTGGAGAAAAAAGTGGCACTATTTTACCTTTTAATTATTGCACTAGTCCCAATACATGATGGAAATTCATATTTATTATTTATTTTTTAATTTTAATTTAATTTTATTTTTGAGACAGAGTCTAACTTTCTTGCCTATGGTATAGTACCAGGACCTCATAGTTCACAGCAACCTTGAACTCAGCCTTGGGCTCAAGCAATCCTCTTGGCCCAGCCTCCTAAGTAGCTGGGACTACAGGCACCCACCACAATGCTTGGCTATTTTTAGAGACGGGATCTTGCTTTTGCTCAGGCTGGTCTCAAACTCCTGAGCTCAAGCGATCCAATCAATCCAATTGTTGTGGCCTCCCAGAGGGCTAGGATTACAGGTGGGAACCCAGACTTTCATTTTTAAATTATATACTTTGCAGCAACATTTTGATTTCCTGTAAACTATACTTTGGATTGAATGCCACCACTTAGTGGGAAACTGAATAATTTTTATGTACATCTTCACATAGCTATTTAAAATATGGCATGGTCAAATGTTAGCCCATCATTTTTAAAAATAAATCAATATTTTATTTTATGTATTTATTTATTTTTTCTAGAGACAGAGTCTCACTTTGTTGCCCCTGGTAGAATGCTGAGGCGTCACAGCTCACAGCAACCTCCAGCTCTTGGGCTTAGGTGATTCTCTTGCCTCAGCCTCCCAAGTAGCTGGAACTACAGAGTACCTGCTACAACACCGGGCTATATTTTTTGTTGTAGTTTAGCTGGATTTGAACCTGCCACCCTCGTATATGGGGTTGGCACCCTACTGACTGAGCCACAGGCACCATTCCAAATCAATATTTTATAAATGTAGCTATGTCTTCTGAAAAAATTTACTTTAGTGTTTTATCAGGTCAAGAAAACATGAAAAAGTGGCCACATTTTATTATATCAAAATTTAAAATGTATTTATATCAATAGGTAGAATTGGAAAAGGAAGGATTTAAGACATTTAAAAATGAAAAAAAAAATGTGTAACACTTACATAGTAAAAGGTTAATGATCCTTGATTATTAACCTTAGCAAATAAAAATTGTTATAAGCCAGTTCAAAAGCACTCACATGCATCTGGGGCCTCCTCCCTTAGCCCTGGGGATTATGGCAGCCGGCCATCTCAACATCAGGCAGCCACAAGAGGTTCATTTCCATCATGGCTACCTTAAAACAAAAATTTTTAAAAATAGAGAAAAAGTGTAAAAAAAATTTAAATATACTCTGTAATAAAATTTTAAATTAGAATGAATAAACATGTAAAACGGTGCTAGCATTTATTAATAATTAAAGAAATACGCATTTTAAGTCCTCTAAGTGCTTAAGTGTGAAAACAGTGACATTTTGCAAATCAAATTTCTAAAAAATAAATTGATTATACTTACACAATCAACATCATAATAAATAATAAATTGGTAAAATACAAAATATCTTCCTTAAAGGTTTTTCCTTTTCAATATCTTTTATTAATTAGAATTTTTAAAATTACAACCAGTGCATATATCATCATTTGAAATTGAGTAAAAAATGTTGCATCTATAAATAGATTATATTAACCATTGAAAATTGTAATTTTAAAGTTATTGACATGAAAGATTTCTGTAATATGTATTTGAGTAAAAGTCACAAATGTTTATTATATAATATTCCCCCATTAATTATTGAATATATTTAATCAGATTGTATATATATATAAACATATATTTACTGTATGAATGAATGAATACAACACATGTATGTAATAAACTGAGGTTATAAAAGCTGTACCTGGAAACTGGGCTTTTAGGGCCTATTCTCTACATGTATTTCCCTATTTTTCAAATGATTTACATCACTTTACTATTCAGAAAACTATTCAAATAAGGAATTTATTAATATTTTACATTTATTCAGATGTTTTACTATATTCCTATATTAGAGATTTATCTGTCTCTGTTTTCTTTTTCCCTTATAATTAATGTTATAATTAATAGTTACATGTACAATTATTTTCTCAATTTGATATGATTGTTTTAGAAGAGAGATTCTGAAATAAAATAACTAGGCCAAGAAAAGAAATATTTTGAAGTTCTTTTTAATAATCTAGAGAAGGATATTATAATAACTTGAAGTGTGCAAATGTTTCAGAAAGTGTCATTTGAACAGTCTTAAAGATGAAAGGAGAACCAGCCAAGTGGAGAGAGTGTAGTAGCCAGGAGCATGTATTTACATGACCTACCTACAAGGATGGGTAACAAAGCACTCATCTGTGCTGCCTTCGAACTGCAAAGGGAAGGAAGGCCAACATTTTAACTATTTTGAATGCATTTGCTTACCAAAGAGAGTACAGGATGAGGAACCAGAAGACTTTTACTCAGCTCCACCAGACAGCAAAACACTCAGCCCAGAAACAACTTAGTTTTTCACAAATATTTGGACCGGAATGAAAAATATTATGGTCGCTTCCAAATGAAACTCCTCTGGTTTACAACAAAGTGTATTTTCATTTTTGCCGCCCTCTTCCTCTCAAACTAGCAGCAGACATGTTTTGTTTTGCCAGCAAAAATGTTTTTTTCTTTTAATTGAGCAAATATTTAGATCACCATCAGGAATTTTCACATAAAAATCCAGATACCTGACTTCTAAAAACTCCAAAGGTTTGGCACCACTGGATGCACCTTTCAGAGGGCAGCATCACCTGGGACTTTGTGATAGGCAGGGCTGGGCAGATGCTTACCTGGTAGCCACTGTCCCTGCTGTTCCCTGGTACTTTGCCTGACAGAAAAAAAGAAGTACCATAGTTCCCCCAAAGATGGCTTCACTTTCCAAGATTTCAGTTGCTCGCCGTCAACCACAGTCTGAAAACAAGACACTGCTAATACCCTTGTGCTTTGGGATGAGCACTATGTAAAGTAAGGGTCACTTGAACACAAGCACTGGGATACCTTGACAGTTGCTCTAATGGCTGCTAAGTGACTAAGGGCAGGCACCTTAGCATGGAGATGCTGGACAAAGAAGTGATTCACACGTGTCCTGAGCTAGACAAAGCAGGGTAGCGGGAGTATTCATCATGCTTCTCAGAATGGTTCTCCATTGATATCGTAATGCTTTACCTCATCACATAGGTGTTTTAATATCATCTCACATCACTGCAAGAAAAAAGAGTGCAGTTCAGTAAGATTTGAGAGAGAGAGACCTATTCACATAACTTTTCTAACAGTATATTGTTACTTCTCTTTAGTTATAGTTGTTGATATTTTACTGTGCCTATTGTATAAAGAAAACCTTTTAGAAAGTATATATTCATAGGAAAAAAATAGTATACCTAAGGATTGTTATTATTCATAGCTTCAAATACCACTGCTACTTTTGGAATGCATCCCCTGGATATAAGGGTGGACTATGGCTACTGCCTTTTGAGTATTTGAACTCTTGTTATTCATCAATAGGAAAATACTTCTTACACTATTTAGCCTCACTCAACTAGTTATAGGCCCTGCAAGTATTTGTTTGAATCCTTGATCTGCTCTTCTCAGCCTGCTGTGGTTTGGGGAACCAAGTGAAAAGAAAGTATATACAGTAAATATCACTTTGCTCTGACATGTTATACTGAAATGCCTACCCTCTGACTAGACTGCTCGTTTACTCATTAACTTCAATGGTGTCCTTTGCATACCCACACTTAGTCCCAGAAATTCCTGCTGTGTGCTTGTCACTTGGAATCTATGTGATTTTTCCCTATAAATCTATTAGCTTTTCCACCCTTATTAATCAATATAAAATCCATAAATATAATGCCAGAATGTTTTGAAAGTTTATTTTGTATGTCCCATGTTTGGTACCATTTTCATTATTCATTTCAAAAAAATTCATCTGAATCACAATTTTATTAAGAAGGTTTTTTTTGCCTTATTAAGGATAGGAAACTTTTCGAGACCTATTTGTAATTGAACAGAGCTAAAAGACCAAATAAAATGAAAAAGCACATGATAAGCCTTTTTAAAAAAGATCGTTTAATAAATTTAATAAAATGCTGCTATAATTTTCTCAGTAAATGTAGAAAGAATATCTGGGCATCTCACTTCATTAAAGTCACATGTGTCTATTATGGCTTCTCATTTAATTGAGGTTTAAAACCACACAGCAGTTGTAAATTTTAAGAGCCTGGAGAGAATTTTTTTTTTTTTTTTAACAATTAACCATGCATCTTCTTTTAAGGGAAAACCATTAAATACTTTTTTATGAGTTTCTACTTTGCTTTTTTGTTTTAATTTTACTCTCCAGTGGGCCACATCCTACAATCAGTGCTAGGAGGGGAAGAGAGATAAGGATTAAAAGAAAGGATTAGAGGGAGGTGTGTGAAGAAAGGGAGGATGAACGATGTGTTTCCTTTGAATATTTTATTTTCTTAATTGAAAAAAGTGCTTAGGGCCGAAAGACACCAGCCACTAAATCATTTTTTTGGTGTGTATAAAGCAGATCAATGAACCTATTTGTTTATTCCTAAAAATATTTACCCTGCTATGTGGAGGGAATAACCAAAAACATGTAATTCATTATTCTTCTATAGGAACCTCAACACCCAGGAAATATATAAGATGCTATGTTGAATACAATCTTGTTAGAAGCCAGGAAGGAAAAAATGGAGGACTTAGTTTTTTTCAAGTAGGAAAGGATGAGCCAAATTGGTAAAGAAAGTTATTAGGATATACAGAAATCATCCGTAAGTAATTGGCTTATGGAAAGTAAAGTATATCCACCCTGATTTTTTTTTTCTTTTCCTCTCTCTTTCTCTTTCTCCCCTCCCCAGCCCCAACAAGCAGGCCCCATAACATACTCTAGTCTCAGAAATAAATTTTTCTTGTTTTGGTCTAATGAAAGCCAAAATAACTATCTCAGAGGATTGAGAGGTTTTCCCAACAGATGTACTGTGGCACTCTGCTGTCAGGCTTACGATTGCAACAGCTAATCTAATAATTTTAAAGCCAAAAGAAAGACTGCCAGATTTACCTTTTATATCTTCTTATCCTTGTATCTGTATACACCTCGTATATACATTCTCAGACCCTGAATTTCTGATGGGAATATTTTGATTTCTGGATTTTATATTTAGATGTCTTGAAAAATACTTGAAATGCATACCTTGATGGATATATGTATATACATATCTTGACTTTTTATGAAGAACTCTTTACCTCCTCAGCTCTGATCCATGTGTTACTACCTAGTTGAATACATTTAATAATGCACTTCAGCTTACTCAAATTCATGTCACTGCTAACACTTGAAAAAAAAAATGATGATCTCTAATTTATTAGCTTTAGTTTGTAGCTAAGAATAAATTATCCTCTCCATACAATGAGAATATTAAAAGGAAAGATTAGATTTCTTTAATTACTTAAAAATAAAATCACTTTTTTCTTCCCTTTTTTAACAACTCTTAGCAAAGAGCATGTCATGAGGTAACTTGCATTAAAATTTCTCTTAATGTTTTGATTAAAATCTACATGCTGCATTTGACATTTGTGAAATATTTAAAGGAGATTCACATTATAAGAAAAACAACTGCTGATGTGTGGTTTTTAGAGTATTAATTTTGCGTTTGTTACATTAATTGAATTTTGTTAAGAGATCTCCTGAAATGTTGCTCTACTCAGTTTGAAAAATATCACTTCACTGCCCTTAAAACTTAGACATGACTGTGGTCTACAAATCACATCAGTTCAGAAAATCCTACTTGCGACTAGATAATTCGTTGAAGTTGCTTTATTCATTCAACAAATATTTACCTTTCTAAGATGATAGAACTTAGATGGACAAAAGCCCTTCTCTCATGTAGACTGTGTTCCATGCTGAGTCAATAAATAAAAACATAAAAATGATCACTGTAGGTTGCAGTAATCTCCATGAAGAAAATCAATATGGTGTTGTGATTGAGAATGAAGGGAAAGGATTTATTTATGATGAGGAAAGGTGACATCTCTAAGAAAATAATATTTAAGCTAAGCTAAGCTATGAACAGTGAGGGGGACCTAGATGTAGAAAAAAGTTAACCCTGCTGAAGAAACAGAGTGTAAAAATGTTCTACATGGGAAAAAGTCAGAATAATTTAAGAGCTCACAGAAGGCTGATTTAGCTAAAGCCAAGCGACAGAGGGTGAGTGAAAACTTCAGTCATTAGGAGAAGGGGTCCCAGGGCCAGATTTTGCAGTCTTTTGAGCATGTTAACATATTTTAAATTTTAGCATTGATTAATGTATTTGTATATTATGCAAAGAAAAAGACACTATATAAAGGATGGTAGGGGTGAAAGGATATTAGTCTAGCATATATAATGAGAAAAATAATCATTTACAAAAAAGTACACTATTTTATTTAGTTACTGTCAGAGATCTTTGTGGTTAGAAATAATCTGTAACGTTACAAACATAATCCATTTTTTTTAAGTTTATAAGATTTGCCACACACAATCATATTACTAGATTTTCAAGACAATCAAAATTCACCCTTAGTGAAAGAATATCTGCCAATAAACTCATTTAGCATGAGTAGAAAATCTCATGGTCTTTCCCCCATCATAGTGAAATATATAAGTTAATTTTATATTTTAGGTACTTTGAAAATGCTTTAAAAGGAAATATTTGAAAAATATATAATCAGGTAAAGCATAACCTAACAATAATATTGCCATGAAAGCAGAAAATAATTAAAATTCTACCACAAATTCTACAATCAGTTATGTATTTATTTGTGATACATATCCCAAAACTCTTGAAAACATATTCATATCCTTACAAAGAGTTTCTTCTTTGGCTTAAATAACTGCCTTTAGAATCCTTATACTTGATATTAAAGAGTTTTTATAGTATTACTTACATTTGGTATTTCACTAAATAATGAGTATAATTCATTTTCATACTTTGTTACAATGAACTTTTCTATCTTCATAAGGAGCTGCTTTTGATATTTTTATTCTTAGTAGAGGGCTCTTCTAATATCATTAATCCCTGGAGCTAAATTCTTTCTGTTCATCCAGATGTTATAAAAACATTAAGTATACTTAGCAACTTATTGAAGATAAACACAATTATTATTGCCATTTTCTTCAAATATGTCATGGTAATTTTAGATTGAAATTATGTGGGTGTATATTTGCTGATTTAAATCTATTACTTATGTTAGGCATTTGGAAAGAAAGGAACATACAAGTACCGTGTAATAAGGAGAACATCAAAGTAGAGAGATTAAATTTTCTTTATCATGGGTCTGGAAAAATGGGACTAAATTATATTAAAAATAAATAGTCAAAGACCATGAATTTGGTATATTTTTAATTTCCTTTTATATGATAGCAGGATTTTAGGATGTTTCTTCCTTAATTGAGGAGGAGAAGTGAGTCATTTCACTAAAATGCATAAATATATACTGTTGTTTTAATCTAATATTCACATACAGTACATTATTATAAGCCATCCATCCATTTTCTAGTTCAAATTTATATCATCAGATTGTAAGGATTAAGTTAATTAAATAACTAAAGACAAAAAGTTTTATGGAAATAACTTTCTAAAAATAATACTGAAATTTTCTCTTCTTCAGATTCAAATTTCAATTCATGTTTGAAAAATGCTAATTGAATCTGTTTTCTAGATCTGAGCTCCATGTGTGTGCCCACTCACCAAATAATCTGTGGAATTAAAACTTATCTCACCTGCATTATGACATTGTATTTAAAAACATGATTTTATTACTCATTTGAAAAGATTACAGGATGCATATTTCTGTTTTGTGCAAATTGTTCTTTATTTCATATATGCAAAGGAATGCCTAGAGAAGGGAAATTGAAAGAAATTCACCATTTTCACTTCACTCCTGTATTGTTAGAAAAAAATGGTTTTGATTGATAATGATGGTCAAGAAATTTCTTTGTTTTTTCAGCAACTATTACAATAATAATTGAGTGCATGAATTTGTCCTGTGTTTTCATTTCTATTTCTGTCAGGTAAAGTTTATTTATCTCCAAGGAAACATTAACTGATTTTCTTTCTGATCAATTAAAAGGTACCAATATCATATTTTCCTCTGAGACAATGTGTAAGTGCTGCTTGTTTTAGCTATCTATTCACATGTATGAAATTACTTGAAAACTTAGCAGCTTAAAGTAATAAACAGTTTATCACTAAAGGATGAATCATCTAATTTTAAAAATAGGCAAAATATTTAAAAAGCAATATATCCAAAGAAGATATAGGAATGGCTAATAACCACAGAAAGATGCTCAACATCAACTAGTCATTAAGGAAAGGAAAATGAAAACCAAAGTAAGATACCACTTCACGCTCTCTAGGATGGCAAATTTCAAGAGGCGGATAATAACAAGTTTTGGCAAGGATGTGGAAAAACTGGAACCATCACACACTGCTGGTGGGAATGTCGAATGATGCAGCCTCTTTGGAAAACAATCTGGCATTTCCTCAGAAAGTTAAACATAGAGTTACCATATGATCCAGCAATTTCATTCCTAGGCATATACCCAAAAGAAATGAAAACATATGTCCACACAGAAACTTATAAATGAATATTCATAGCATTATTCACAATAGCTGAAAGTGGAAACAACTCAAATATCTATCAACTGATGGGTAAGTAAACAAAATATGGTATATCAAACAGAGAAATATTATTTGGTGATAAAAAGAAATGAAATAGTAATACATGCTACAACATGGATGAACCTCAAAAATACTATTTTCAGTGAAAGAAGCCAGGCACAAAGACCACCTACTATATTATTTCATCTATATGAAATGTCAAAAATAGGCAAAGGAATAGAGACAGTGGACGACGAGCTGTGCCTAGGCCTGAGGGATGGGAAGTGGTAGTTGGGGCGGTCAGGGGCTGGAGAATGACTGCTATTAGGCAAAGGTTTAGTTTAGGAATAATAAACATGTTTTAAAATTAGATTATGGAGATAGTTGGACAACTCTGTATATCCATATAGAACCATTACATGGATGGTTACAACTCTGTAATCCATATAGAACCATTTACATCGGCAAACTTTATGATTTATAATTATATGTCAATGAAGATATTACAGTAAAAACAATCAACATTTATTATCTTACTTTTTCTGTGCAGATAGAATTTGGGCACAGCTTAGCTGCTCGGTTCTAAGCTCAGGATTTCCTCTGTTGTTGCAGTCAAGATGTCATCTGGGACTGCAGCCACTTGAAGACTTGCTTCCAGTATGATTCACTCACACAGCTGTTAGCAGGAGGCTTCAGTTCCTTGCCCTGCGGTTCTCTCCGCAGGACTGCCTGAGTACCCTCATGACATGGCAGATGGTTTTCCCCAGAACAAGTAACTCAACAGAGAAAGGCAGGAGCTACAGTGTCTTTATGACTGGACTCAACTTAATCACACATGGTCACTTCCATAAAATCCTGATTGCTACACTGGTAAACCCTACTCACTGTGGGAGGATTTACACAGAGAGGGCCATCTTTAGCCATTGATAATAACACAATATATATAGTTTTTAATTAAATCATAGCTGTGTACATTGATATGATCATGGGGCATTATACACTAGTTTCCCAGACCGGTTAACATGTTTATATCACACTGGTTAACATAGCCTTCCTGGCAATTTCACAGTTATTGTGTTAAGACATTTACACTCCATATTTACTAAGTTTCACATATACCATTGTAAGATGCATCACAAGTGTATTCTCACCAATCCCCCTCCTTCCACCTCCCTCCCCCCTCCCTACCCTCCCTTTCCCCCTTTCCCCTATTCCTAGGTTGCTAATGGGTTACAGCATTCATGTGAAAGCCCTAAATTAGTTTCATAGTAGGGGTGAGTACATCAGATACTTTTTCTTCCATTCTTGGGATACTTTACTAGGAAGAATATGTTCCAGCTTCATCCATGTAAACACAAAGGAGGTAAAATCTCCATCTTTCTTTAAGGCTGCATAATATTCCATGGTGTCATAGCTTTAAAAAAAAATACATTTTATGTATTTTTACATAAATAGGATAGGTGGGCTGGGTAGGTGGGCTGTGTTCATCACTGCACGTGTTCTTCAACCAAGTAATTTAATTATCCTTCCAGGAATGTATTTTACAAACGTACTCCTATCCAGATACAACTCTGTTTGCATAAGAATATTCACTCTAATGCTTTCTAATCATGGTGAGGAAACGAGGCACATATGCCCACTTGAAATGGTTTCCAGCACATATTGTTAAGTGAACAAAGGGCAGATTTGTGTGTACAATGCTCAGTTTTGCTTAAGTTATTTAAGATAATGTGATATAATAATATATGTATATCTCTTAAGTTGTGCTTGCTTAAGATAGGTATTTCTTATATATGTGTGTATATAACTTCTGCTTATGTTATATACATATGGCTATATATATAGTTGGATATAAAATGTATTATTCCATGAATGCACACATTTTGAGGAGAATACCCCAAACACTACTTTTCATGCAACTAGGGAGGAGGATTTGGGTCTAGGTGGGAGGCTGCTTCCTCTTTGATCAGTACATTTGGTACCATTTAAGTACCATTAAGTACTGTTTGTTTCATTGCTTGTTTTCAGTATATACTATGGTGCCTGGCATATTTCAGTTGGCAAAATAAATTAGCCAAAATAAATTAGAAAATTCTTAGAAAGGAAGAAATATTAAACATTTACTCTATTTTGTCTCCCTACATTTGAGGGAACTATTTGATGTTAGTTCTACATGAATGGTTTCCTTAATCCAAAATGAGGTTAGATGACGTTAGAATGTGTTCAGCACAGCGTGGACGTCACTGAATTCTCATCATAAGTGTATTGAATTGTTTTTCTCTTACTGAATTACAGACAAAAATAGCAATGTCTCTTTGTCTTGTTCATCACTTGTTAACCAGAGGACCAGAAACCTAGTTGATCATCAAGAGTCATTTAATGGATCCATGGCTGAATTAATCAATTTTGAAATTTTTAAAAATCTTTAAGTACAAAGTTACTATAGGTCTTTTTTCACTTCTCCTATTGTGTTGTTACTCATTTATTTTATTCATTTTTTCATATGCCTTTATAAAATTGTGATAGAAAACATACCAAACACTCATGAACTTGTGTACCTCGTGTCACCTAAATCTAGTTTCTATTATTTTCTTTCTTTTTTTTTTTTTTTTTTTATTAAATCATAGCTGTGCACATGATCATGGGACATCATACACTAGTTTCATAGACTGTTTGACACATTTTCATCCCACTGGTTCAACACAGCCTTCCTGGCATTCTTCTAGTTATTGTGCCAAGACATCTACATTCCACATCTACCAAATTTCACATATACCCTTGTAAGATGCACCACAGGTGTAATCCCATCAATCCCCCTCCCTCCACCCACCTCAACCCTCTCTCTCCTCCCTTTTGCCTTTCCCCTTATTCTTAGGTTGTAACTGGGTCATAGCTTTCATGTGAAAGCCCTAAATTAGTTTCATAGTAGGGCTGAGTACATTATTTTCACATTGTTTATGGGGGTAGAAAGTAATCACACCTTTTTCATCCCATATGTGGGGCCAATGCTAACTTCTTTTATTATTAAACACTTAACATTTACATTTCAGAAGATTTCAGATTCTCTTTTTGTCATAGTGTTATGCTTGAATTGCCAGAAGTATTGGATGCTGTTGCATATTTCACCATCTTTGGTGGGCGGCATGACATTAAAGATAACATAGTGCTTGTCATGCAGATGGAGAAATAAATATTTCTTAACTCTAAAGAGCAGAGACTGATGGGTGGAGAATTCTAAAGAACATTCTACCATCTATGTAAATCTTGGGGGTCATTAAATGTATAAGGCAACATGAAATAAATTGCAGCCTAAGATATCTGATGATAATCTGTTTGGATTTGACAATAGCATGATATTTTATTATTTTGTAAGAACAGGCTGAACTCTGCAGCTCATTGGCCCTGTGAATGAGTGGCTTTGTTTTTCCTTTCCATACCAACATTCAGATCTTATTTAAGGTGAGATGAACCAATTTCTCTCTTTTCCTAACAAGTTGATGAATATGTCACAAATATACACATTTTTATTAATCAATATTAACTTGAATGAATGAAAGAAAATTAAATAAATGGATAAAGTTGCAAGGTAGCATGAATTTTTTTAAAATAAAATATGTATTATCCCTTCTGGGCAGTCAGAAAGCTTTAAGACTTAAAGGAGTTCTTTATACAAGCTTTTCATTGAAAAGCACTTGGAAATACTGACACTTAGGGAACTGTTTCTTCAAAATGAAAAACTTTGCAGCATTTCTGTATCTTCCCCTTGAAAGTACAGCTCACAGTAACCATGTAGCCCAGTCTCCAACTGTTGCTACTGGACACATGAGCGTTTACATGTACACAAACATGAGTGTAGCGTTCATTCAAAATCAGAAAATGAGAATTTTGGAGAGACTTAGAACATAAAGGTATACGAGAATCATTGCTCTTTGTTTTAACAAGGTCTGCATAACACAAAAGAAATCAAATGACAAGCATTCAGTTAACAAACGTTATATTTTTTTCACATACAATAGCAAACAAATGAGCTTACTCCACTTTTTTTTTTTTTTTTTTTTTCCCTCTGAACTGAGTTGGTATTTTTATTTCCTATGCACAGTAGATGAAAGCATTAAGGACATTCCTACATTTGCCTTTCAAAACTCTCCTTATTACTACTGATTTGATGAATTTTGTTTTCAAGTGATAGCATAATGGCTAAATGAAAAGAGCAAGGGACTGATTGTTTGTTTCTTTGTTTGTTTGTTTATTTGCAGTTTTTGGCCAGGGCTGGGTTTGAACCTACCACCTCTGGTATATGGGGCCGGTGCCCTACTCCTTTGAGCCACAGGCGCCACCTGGGACTGATTTTTTTAAAAAAAAACTTTGATTTAATTCTAATTTTTAATTATAAACTCTATAAACTCTAATAATTCTAAATTTACTTTAAATGCTAATTTTTGAAGAAATATGATTTAGAGAAGGGACTTTTTCCTCATATACTACATTGAACTTTCAACAGAGGAAAAAAAATCTTAAAGTGGCATGATATTCTCATGCAAGTTTTCTTTGAAGCATATATTTTTACTCATAATAAAACACTTGGTATTCTCACCTCAACTTTCTTTCATAAATGGTCTCAAAGGATATTCATCACGTGACAGTTTTCTCTCATGACTTACCTTAAGATTTACCATTTTCCATGTTTAGGTGTATAGATGTAGTTTATTTATTTTAACTATAATTGAGCATATCGTCATATGAATATGTCACACTCCCTTTCTGATTGATATTTACATTGCTATAACTTTCTGCTATTATAAATAATGTCTTAGTGAACTTTTGTAGTATATGCAAGATATTTTCTAGGGCAACATTTTTTAAACTGTAGGTCATGATTTATATGTCGGTAGTGGAATCAAAATACTAGTTGTAACCAAGTGTTTTTTTTTTTTTAATTTAATAAAATAGACTAGAAACATCATCGCATATCTGTATTAGTTTGTTAGGGAGGGTATAACTAATATCATACGCTGAATGGCATGAACAAAATAAATGCTTCATCTCACAGGACTGGCGGCTAGACACCCAAGGTGAAGGTGTTAGCAGTATTGGCTCCTTCTGAATGTTACTAGACGAAGAAGGTCTGGGCGCCTGTCACTGTCAGCCGATATGCAGATAGGGGGACACGTCCACCAGACTTGACTTATCAGAAACCAGCAATTCTGGGGCACAGTGAGAGACTCTCTGAGACTGTTCTTCTGTTTCAACATGCATTCTAAATTCACAAATACAATGTGAGGGTGCTCAGCACGCTCCATGGGTGAAAAGCTCAACTACAATTTGAACTTTACCATGGAAGTGAAAACAATGTAATCTAAAAATGTATGCCCTCATATTAATTTAAAAGAAAGTAAAAAAAAAAAAAAAAAAAGAGTTCACAGATAGCTAAGAACTATGAGTGGGTGTCTGTCTCTACTACATTTCCCCACTCCTGTTTATCTTATATTCATATCTGTGACATTGATTTCAGGTGGAAATCTTCAACCAACCAAAGTAGTTGTGTCACGCTGGCGTTGGCCTGCCCGACCTCATCTTCTCACTGCGTGTGCTCCCAAGAGGCTGTATGAGAGGATTGATTCCCCATCTCTCACCTGCCTTCTGATGGTTTGCTGTTAGTCTTTGCTGTCCGTGGCTTGTGGCAGCTTCACCCCATCTCTGCCTTCCTCTAGTGCGGTGTTCTTCCTATGTGAATGCCCATCTCCAAATTTCTCCATTTAATTAGGACACCAGTGACTTTGGATTAGGGCCTACCCTAGTGATCTCACTTTAACCTCTTTACTTTTATAAAAGTTCTATCTTCACTTTCCGTAAAAACACATTCTGAGGAATTAGGGTTTAGGCTGCAACATGTAAATTTTAAAGGATACAATTCAACTCATAGCAGCAGCACCCATAGATCTCATAGAACAAGTACTCTTTCAGGAAATGTTTGTCTCAGCAATGTCCTGCATCTACTGAGTCACAATATAAAGTATGTTTTTTCTTGTAGAATACCTTCAAATAAGTATAAACCTCATTGCACTAGAGCAGGCATCCTCAAACTTTTTAAACAGGGGCCCAATTCACTGTCCCTCAGATCGTTGGAGAGCCGGACTATAGTTTAAAAAAAACCCCAAAACTATGAACAAATTCCTATGCACACTGCATATAGCTTATTTTGAAGTAAAAAAGCAAAACAGTAACAAATACAATTCACACCGCCTCATGTGGCCCGCGGGCCGCAGTTTGAGGACCCCTGACCTAGAGCATATCCTTAGGGTTGGAATTATAAGGTTGTAGAATAATGCATCTTCAAAAGTGCCAGAAAGTATCAAAATGGTTACTTTAATTTTATATTATCAAAGTATGAAAGTTCCTGTTTCTCTATAGCTTCAAAGTTTGACTTTTATAATTTTTGCCTAGCTGATGAATATAAGATAGTAGCTCATTGCTTCAAATTGCACATTTTATTACAACTGTAGATGATTTCCTTCCACCTCTTCACATTACCTTCTCTTTTATTACAATTTATTTTATTTTTGGATGGCTCATCATCCTAAAGTTAATTGAAAGTCATTTTAAGAAATTATAATCTAGGTTCGGCACCAGGCACATACACCAGGGCTGGCGAGTCAGAACCCAGCCGGGGCCTGCCAAACAATGACAACTACAACAACAAGAAAATAAATAGCCAGGCATTGTTGGCGGGCACCTGTAGTCCCAGCTACTTGGGAGGCAGAGGCAAGAGTATCACTTAAGCCCAAGAGTTGGAGGTTGCTGTGAGCTGTGACACCCTGGCAGTCTACCAAGGGTGATATAGTGAGACTCTGACTCTAAATAAATAAATAGATAATCTAGATACAAATATTTTGTTGATTGTATGCTATGAAAGCACCTTCTTTCATAAAAACTGTTTCTCTTTTAATTTTGTTTATGGTATCATCTGCGATGCATGCAATGCAATTTTTAATTGTATTCTGGTCACTAAATATTTTTCTCATTAAAGTTTGTTTTTTAAAAGGATTTTTCCAAAAATTTTTCCAGGCTCCTAATTTATAATAATACTCTCTACGAAAAGTTTTAATACTCAGGTCTTTCATTCAAATTTGGGATAATTTGAAGTACAGTACAAAGTAGCAAATCTGGTTTATACATTATCATATGATTAGCTATTTCCCATAGAATATTTTGTGTTTTTTTATGTCCTCTGCTTATTCATGATGCCAAATCAGTTATATATGAATTTCCCAAACAAGTTTGTAGTACATGTGTCCACTAACGTATGGATGTTTTTTTTTCAATAAATCTATTAAAAATTTTTTGGAGACTTGTAAAAATTTGAAAAGCTTATAGACATATACAAAGCCTTGAATATTTGAAAGAATTAGAAAAATGTTAGGTATGTCATGAATTCATAAAATATGTAGATAACTAGCCTATTGTTTATCACCATAAAATATACACATATATATTAAAAAGTTAATATTTGTCAAAACCTATCCACACAAACACTGGAAGATTATACATTATACCATTTGGTGTCTATGAAAATAAAAGTAAATATAAAGATGTGGTATTGAATTATAACTTCAGGAAATATAGTAAGTGCCTACTGTACTTCTGTAATAACTTTATAGCACTTTCTGTAGCTATTGTGTGAGCTCAAGAGTTGCAAGTATCTTATTAAAATGCCTTGTGACACTAATCATCTTCATGTGAATAGTTAGTTAATTACATATTATAGTAAAAAATGATGTCTTCAGGTTCCCATACATTTTCATTATATTTAGGGTAATTCTGCAAACCTTCATTATATAACACTATGGGATTCATACTTAGTGCCATTAGTAATTTTGGAAGTGCTCCCAAGAGTAAAGTCATGACTTTATAAGAAAAAAAATGAATACTTAGTATTTACCATAGACTGAGGTCTGTGGCTGCGGTTTTCCACTATTTCAAGATAAATGAATCTAGTATAAGGACTATTTTTAAAAAAGAAAAGGAAATTCACAAAGCTGTTGCTGAGCAGTGTCAGCAGGCAGGAAAGCCCTGTACTTTCTGTGAAGCATATTTTTATCTTTATAGCTTTTATGTGGGTGTGGGATTGCTATAAGAAAGTCATCCCTCTAATATGATTCAAGGAAAAGTGATGTCATTATATGACAAAGCAAGCAATGTAAAGAATCTAAAATTAGAGGATTTAATGGAAGCAAAGGATGGCTTGATAATTTTAGAGAGAGATTTAAAACAACAGAGGCTTAAACAAAATAATAGGCAAGATAATAGAAGTAGCTTCTTTGACCAAGAGGCAACAGAGGGGTTTCCAGATGCCATTAAGAAAATCATTGAAGAGAAAAATATGTCTAAAGAGGCTCTTAATACATGAAAAAGTACCTGATTATTGGGGAGAAAAGCCACAGAGGACATTTATTGGTAGGAGAGAGAAGAAAGCACCAGGATTTAAGGTAAATATGATAGGCTACCCACTGCTTTATGAGTCCTGTTGATGATCAGGACTCTCTTTAAATATAAAGCAACTAATACTTGAGCTTTGGAAGTAAAATATAGAAACCATACTATAAAAAACAGCCAGGACAATGCAAACCCTTTTTCTAGGTTGGCTCCATCACTGCTTTTTCCTTGAAGTCTGGAAGTACCTTGTTAGTAAAGAACTGCCTTTTAAAGTTCTTTTATTATTGGGTAATGCCCCACCACTCAAAATGACCTGAGTTCAACGCTGAAAATGTCAGAGTGATTTATTTTCCCTCAAACACAGAGTCTCTAATACAGCCTGTGGATCAAAGAGTCATAAGAACATTAAAGACTCACATGGTACTCTATGAAAAGGATTGTCAATGCTGTAGAAGAAAACACAGATAGGATATCATGAAAACCAGAAAAGATTACTCCACTGAAGATGTCATCATTGTAATAGAAATTATATTACAAGATGTCTCATTGTAATAGAAAAGCCATGAAAGCCATCATTCAATTCCTGCTGTGGGGAAAACCGTGTCCAGATGTTGTGCATAACTTGAGAAGACTTATGACAGAGTTAATCAAGGAAATAATGAAATAAAGTGTGGATATGGCATGAAATGTGGGAAGGGATCTTTGAGAAATTTAAGAGCTAATAGACTGGAGGAATTAGCAGAATAAAACTTGAGATGAGTGCTTCCAAATCAGTGCCAGAGGAGGAGGAAGATGGTAGAGCAGAAGCCTTGCTGTAAACCAAATTGGCATTAGACAGTCTGGCAGTGGGATTCTGATTATTCAAGACTGCTTTTAATTTCTTTTATAACATGTTCCCTTCTACATATGAGCACTGAAACTGAAACAAACAAAGGGGAATTATTACCAGAAAGGAGCATTTTTAGGCAAGTGAAGAAACAAATAATTTAAGCATACATTATGATATATTTCCATAAAGTCACACTATGTGCCTCTCCCCCTTCTGCCTCCCTTTCTACCTCTGCTGACTCCTCCACTTCTTCCTCCTCTGTAGCCTACTCAAAGCAAAGACAACAAGAGTGAAGACCTCTGTGATGATTCACTTCCACTTAAAGAATAATATATTTTTTTCTTCCTTATCATTATCTCAATAGTATGTTCTTTGCTCTATCTTACTGTGTAAGAATTTAGTATATAATACATATAACATACAACGTAAATGTCAATTGATTATGTTAGAGGCAATGCTTCCAGACACTAGTAGGATATTAGTAGTTATGTTATTGGGGAATCAAAGGTTATACATAGATTTTTGACTGCAAAAGGGGTTAGAGACCCTTAACTCCACATTGTTGAAGGGTCAATTCTATATAAATATGTCTAGATCTGAGCTCACAATCTGTTCCAACCATCTAATTTTCCATCTCTGCAACATATAAGCACAATTCAATTTTTTAACATTATGCTGTCTTCATATCCTACAGGGAAATTCTACTTGTCATTTAAAAATTGTCTTAGATCATACATCTTTTATATTTACCTGGATAGATTTGGAGAACACCCTCCTAAATAAAGTATCATAAGAATGGAAAAGCAAGCATCCAGTGTACTCAATACTAATATGAAACAAATAGGTAAATAACAATGACAGTATGCCCAATGAGAGAAAAACACGATTAAATTCAAGTGGGAAAGGGATTGGTAAACTCTCACCTAATGGGCACAGTATACAACATGTCCAGGCCCTGGATGAAGGGCTCAACTATACATTGGGCTTTACCTAACCATTGAAAATGATGTAACCTAATGGTTTGTACCCTCATATTCATCTGAAATAAAAACAACAACAACAATTATATATATTTAAATTTAAAAATCGAATGAGGAGCAATGCCTCACATCTTTAATCCTAGGAGCCCTCTGGGAGGTACAAGAGGGAGGATTGCCTGAGCTCAGGAGTTTGAGGCCAGCCTGAGCAAGGCAAGAGAGGAACCCCATTTCTACTAAAAATAGAAAAATTATCCAGATGTTGTGGCAGGTGTCTGTAGTTCCAGCTACTCAGGAGGCTGAAGCAGGAGGTATTGCTTGAGCCTAGGATTCTGAGGTTGCTCTGAGTTAGGCTGACACCACGGCACTCTGGCCTGGAGCAACAGAACCTGGGCAACAATGTGAGACTCTGTCTTAAAAAAACAAGAAATAAGATTGTCAATGCCTATGAAAAATCATAGTAAGGTCATGCTTAGAATTAATCTAGTAATTCATTGTTTAACTTTAAGATAATTAACATCTTCATTATCTTCTTATCCACTACCATAAAATGAGACCAGTATTTGTAATGTCTCTGTTGTATGTTCTTTCTTTCTTTTTTCAATGGCAATCCTTGTAAGGCATAAATATAATAAATATATATCAGCAAGAAGAAGAGAAGAAAAAAGGGGGAAGAGAGAAAGCAGGAGGGTGAATAACAACCAAGTTAAAGATCTCAAGGGAGCAAAACTACAGCTAGCAATAGAAATTACTGGGAATGAGGCTGACTTTACCAGAGAAAACAGGAATTCATGAGAAAGGAGCTGGAAGAACCAGATACCTATGAACTCAGGAGGGAAGAGGCAGCCTAAAATAAGGAAGATTGAATCCAAGCTATTTGACAGGCAGTCAGATTTCAGGATCCTCACCTTCCTTGTGCTTGCGTAGGTGGCTGGTCTTCCCCTGGTCCAGTAAACATCTAGGAACTTATTATGTTGAACACATCTTGCAAGATTTTATGCTTTCATCTACTATATATTTTTTATACTTTCTGTTTAACTTTCTCAAGCTTAATTTTTTTTTCCCAAAAATTCCTTTGTTAAATCATATCTATTATGTATCCTTTTCAGTAATTGCCATCTTCATTTATAAAAGTCCCATTTGGATGTTTTCCAAATCTCCATCTGTCTTAACTTTTGAATTGTGCTTTCGTTGCATTATTTAGTGTTTTCTTGGAGCTTTTAATCAGGACAAATATATTTTATAGTCTGATCTAGATATATCCGTAGTGCTAACCTTGCTATTTTTTTTCCTTCTTGAGGAATTACTTATTAAGTAGTCTTTTCACATTTAATGTGAGCTCAGCTGCAGTAGAGATGGGCCTTTTCTATTTATTTATTTTGATTTGTTTTTCTATAGAAGATCCCTGTATACTTGGTAGGAAGACTGGCCTTGGCTAGCTATCTTGTTTTCTGCTAAGTGCTCTCATTATTTTGCTGGTTGCAGACCATTTTAAAAATAAATGCTAAATCTTATCTTGAATCATTTGGATTATATACATCTAGATCCACACTAGTATGTAACAGAGGTTTGGCACTATAATTTCTCATATTTAACATTTCTATCCAAGTCAGAAGATTGGGAATCATAGCACCTGTCCTGAACTAATGAATGGAGTTTATACAGTGTCCTTTAAACTCTTTTATTTTTTTTAATTGAGGGTACAAAGGATTTGGTTACAATGTTTGCCCTTGTTAGGTAAAGTCCGACTTATAACTATGCCCCACCCCTATGAGGTGTGCCATCCTCCCTAACACTGTGCCCATTAAGTGGGAGCACACCCGTCCCCCTCTCTCCTCCCCTCTTCCTGCTTCCTCATACCTCTGCTCCCCCCATCTTGAATTGATTGGAGTTTTTCTTTTATATGGACATGTATTAGTTCACCTACTGGCTTCATGTTAGGATTGAGTACATTGGATTCTTGCATCTCCATTCTTGTGATACTTTACTAAGAAAAATGAGTTCCAATTCTTTCCAGGTTAATAAAAAAGATGTAGAAGCTCTAACTTTTTTAATGGCTGAATAGTATTCCATGGTATACATATACGACAGCTTGTTAATCCATTCCTAGGTTGATGGGCATTTGAATTGTTACCACATTTTGGAATTGTAAATGGAGCTGCGATAAAGTCTAGTGCAAATGTCCTTATGATAAAAATGATTTTTTTTTTTCAAATACTGATGACTTTTTTTTTTTATTGTTAAATCATAGCTGTGTACATTAGTGCAATCACCTGTACCCATTCTAAGATGCACCATAGATGTGGCCCCACCTATTACCCTCCCTCCACCAAAACCTCCCCCCTCCCTTCCCCTTCCTTGGCCCTATCCTGTTAAT
>CAUYPK010106670.1:0-10762 GCA_963574355.1 Loris lydekkerianus
TTTATTTATTTATTTTATTATTTTTTTTATTATGGTTATATGTATGTTCCAATAGTATAAGACTTTGTTTTTATGTGGCTTAACATCTATTGACATTTGTAGTCTTTGAAGTTAAAGCCGGGAAATACTTTAAACATTTACTTACTCATTTGTTGATTCATTCTAAAGTCACAGGAATAAATCCGTTGCACATTAACATAAATAGCATATTGTTCATTAAGAATTATTATATTTTTCTTAAGGAAAATCAGTGAGAAGAGTGGCACTGTTTTGCTTTTGTATAAATCTCTCTACTTCTGGCTATAAAGAAGACAGAGTCATATACCTGCTTCTGCATTCAGCCAGTTGGGACCCCCAGAAAATGCATGTCATGCACCTTGTGCAAAACTCCCCTGTTCACTCATGAAAGAAGGAGAAGGAAAAATGCAAGTAGTTCCTTTCATTACACAATAGTTTTGACGTGGGGATTCCTGAAAGGGTTTCGGGGATCCCTGGTCTACGCTTAGAGAAGTGCTGGCCTCGCCGGATAAGAGGAATGCACAAATTATTTCATTAATCAGTTTTAATCCATTCTCAGGGACTCCTGTATCTTGTCATCCTCTTCAACAAAATGCATAACTTAAAGTAACATTTATAGAATCTTTATGATAGAGCAATTCTGCCTTTAATTACTGCCCAATTTTCAGCAGCTTCCACCATGATTTCTGTTCAATGTTGAAATTATTCAGAATGAAATGGTCTATTAAAATATGGAAATTCCGCCAAAAGATCTGCCCTTTTGATGGTTCCCACAAAGAATAAAATATTTTTGCAAAGAATATTTTTGCAAGGATATCGTCAAAGTTAATTTCAAACAAATTAAATAATTTACACTTGATAAACAGTTCCCTTGTTTATTATTAACCAGTAGAAATTGTTTAAAGCATGCTTCTTCCAGAGGCATGGAGCTATTTCTGTTCCAGAGGACTCCAGGCAAAAAGCCTGGTGCCCTTGGGGTCATGGTCCTGCCACCTGTGTCACTCTGGCCGGGTCATGTCCCCTCTCTGGGCCTCATTGCTGTTTTCTTCCCTGAAACTAGACCAGTTTCTCAAATTTACTCATGTGAAGAAATAATTGGAAGTCCAGGGCTTTTCCTTGAATGCCATATTCTCTGCTGAACACCATAAAATAGCATCAAATTTCATTAGACTCAGTGGAATAGGAATAATTTTAGACTTGGAAAATATTACTTTATTAATGATCCCTCTACCAACTCAAAACCAGGGGCACAGAAGTCCATTAAGGAGGAAAAGAAGGAAGAAGGAAAGAAGACAGAGGCGAAGAAGGTGGCCGGCAGCATGACCAAGAATCTGCAAATCGCCCTTACAAATGGGGATTTACACCGGCCCATGGCGTCTTATTGTCAGCTTCAAACAGCCACTGGTTTTAAAAGAGATGAGAGGAAAACTTTAAAGAAATTCTGCCCATTATCTCCTTGAGAACAGCCCAGTTTTCAACAGTAAAACCCCTCAATCTTGTTGGCTTTCACCAGCCTAGCTTTCTGTGTTTTTGCTGCATTTCTGCTGTTAATATCCAGCCTGAGTCCATATTTCAGTGTTCTCTTAGAGCCAAAAGAGCTGCCTATATCATCTACTCAAATCTCTAATTTTCAGATAAAGCAAGCCCCAGGTCTAGAGCGGTTCCAGGGATTTCCCAAATTCACTTGGCCAGACAGTAACTAGCACATGGTCCCGATGCATGTGTGGTTAATTTGCTATTGATGTTCTAGCATCATTTACAACTTAATCAATAATTATATCTTTGGCTAGGAATTTGACATTAGAAATTCCCAGGATTCTTATTTGCTTATAAGTTAAGATTTACTTTTTTTCTTTTCTTTCTTTCTTTCTTTTTTTTAAGAAAGATAGTCTTACTCTCTCTCCCAGGCTGGCGTACAGTGACATCATAGCTCACTGCAGCCTAGAACTCTTGGGCTCAAGTGATCCTCCTGCCTCAGCCTCCGAAGTACGGGGGACTACAGATACTTGTAACCATGCCAAGCTAATTTTGTTTTTTAGAGACAGGGTCTTGCTATGATGCCCAGGCTGGTTTCAAGTAATCCTCCCACCTCAGCCTCCAGAATTACTGGGATTACAGGCATGAGCCACATAAATTAAGATTTAATTCTTTTTAAGGTTTAAGAGATGAAAAAATAAATATGCAAAGCTGTGAATTTGATAAAGAATTGATGAGGCCACCATTCTGTAAGTATCTGTCTTCATTTTGTTAGCCATGGTGGGTTCTGTTCATTTTTGTTTAATTTGTGAGTGAGCTATAATGAATCTATGTGTTTTATCATTGGCATCAGCATTAAGTCTGCATTTATCTAATGCAGGGAATCGCACAAGAGCCCCAAAAGAAAGTTCTGGCTTTCCATGGGGAGACAACCACCTGTTTCACCCCCTCTAAGAACCCTAAAAGACATTTGGGACTGAAAACAAAAGTACCCCAGTGGTCCTTTTGTCATGGGGAACACTTCTCTTTGTGGGTAGCAGAGATGCCTCACTTCCCAAATTCTATACTGAAAAGTTAAATTAGCATAAGGGAGGTGTAAGTTGGAGCCTCTACTCACAAATCAAAATACATACCTGATAATTCAACCTCGCCCTCCCTTTACCCAGCAAATGGCCAGCTTGTTATGTAATTATCATCATCTCTGGTCTCGCTAAAGAGCAATTTGGCTTCTTGTTCCAACTCTAGAATGCAGTTAAATTTTTCTGAGGTCAAGATTTCCATTCTTTTGAGCATCAGTAAATAGTAAAACAGATGTTTCTCTTTCACTGGGTTCTAGAATGAAGAAATCTGCAGATGGTTTTCTGCTTGGGTCAAACTCAGTTCAAACATAGGGGAAATTACTGAGGAAGAAAAACAAGCCTCGTTTGCAATAGTTTTATTTTACTTTATTTATTAGAGCCAGTAATTATTGCTTCTAAGTCATGATTTGCAACATAGAATCTAGTTCACAAACAGTATTTCTTCTATCTTTTAAGGCCTGATACAAAAGTCAAAGAAATTTTCCATCCAATTATCTGTTGTGCAAGGAATTCAGAATTATTTATAGTGACTAACAAAAGAAGGTGTGTTCGAGTTTATTTAACAAGGTCCTCATGTTGCAGATGGTTCTGCCAAAGACAGCTCAGGCTATTTGACACTAACCAAATCACAGGATCGCGTGGGGGCTGGAGGAAATCATATCTAACACTGCAGTACGGGGCCACCTCCGGTCCATCTCCTAGAGATTGTACGTCCTCTCTTTGAGACTCAATTTTCTGCACAGAGCCAGGGATCAACCAATATTTGTTGATTCCCCACAGAAACTCCTGCAGCTCCCTCTAACCATAGCCCATATTCAAGGAGCGCTTAGCCTTATTCTTCCGTCCAGCGACAGGTGAGCACCCACATCCTCTGGTGAACAGCCAGGCTCATTTTTTTTTTTTTTTTTTTTTTTTTTACAGGCCAGAGTGCTTCACAGATATTCCTTTAGTGTTTCCCTTCTCTAACTCCACAAAACCAGTAATCCCGGTCCCAAAGCCACCCAACAAGGAGAGGCATGAAATTATTTCCCGCCAGCAATTTAGGACTCAGTTCTTTAGAGCACCATTATTTAAATTTGCATAAATAGATGTGACTGATGAATTCATTTGGGGGTAGAAATTTTCTTCAATAAAGTTCTGTGAAAACTACAGGTTGGATAAAAACCATTTAAACACTCAAATGAGCATTCATCTTATAGTTATTAGGCTTTGGCCATGTGCTAGGTTCAGGGCTACCTGCTGGTAGATCAGGCCACCTGAGAAAGATATGATTTCTTCTCTAGGTGAATTTATAGAGATGATCATAGACTGATGTAAGAAGCGTGATATTTGACATTAATATTTTCTTTATCATCAGTGAAAATTCCTCCACAATCTAAGTGATGCTTTCAAAATGGTACCCTTTGTGGATTAGCCTGGTTATAGGAATTTTAAAATTGTAATTAGGGATAATCTTGGACTTTTAAGGAAGGAAAAGATAAAAATATCCATTTAAAATGCTAACTCCACTCATTTTAAAGATGTATACAAAGTTGCAAGCACCGTGCAACACCTTGTGATTTTTATGCTCTTCTTAACACTTTTCCCTGTACTTTCTATTAACCAATCTGTTTGATTTTTGTAATAAGAAAAAATAGGTTTGTTTAAAGTGTTGCTTTCTGTCTTATAGAAATGTATCAGTACGACGAGTGCGTGCATGGTACTAGGGAGTCTCCTACCTGAAATGTCCTTGTCCAATATTTTATAGTCCTTTGAACAACTGAATTTGCACAAACACACACAGTCAGTGTTGCTGATTTCACCTGTGGTTTCCATATTGCTGAGTCATCTTCATGGTTCTGGCTCTTCATCTGAGAATTCATTCTCTCAACCTTTATTTATTTTGCCTTTGAACTAAAATCATCTTGTACTAAACAACCTTTGAACATCCTTTGACATCTAAATAAATATTGTCTTATGATCTCACAGGGCAGAGACCTCTCTTTCCAAGTGTGCAGTGCAGCCATGTAAAAACAGGTCAACTAAGTTTGCTTCTGAGTTCACAGTGAAATATGAAAAGCCGTAGAGAGGTGGACATACGGGTAGTTATCATCTTTCTGGATGAATCCTTAAACTCCTGAGCTGGGACACCTGTTCTAAGTTAGACTATTTGGTAAGCAAAACAGAACTTTATTGAAGAAAATTTCTACCCCCAAATGAATTCATCAGTCACATCTATTTATGCAAATTTAAATCAAACCATCCTTAATGAAATTGTCTCAGCTTCAAGAAGTACTGCAAGCAAATCTCATCTAAAATGAGAATCACAAAGCTTTTTACAAGAACAGCATTCGCTACCCAGCTTCCCAAAATTAAAGCAGGAGCTCCCTCTGCTGAGTGAATTAATGTTTGTTGATGAAACAGAATCTAAAAGCATTTGTATATTGCCTATTAAGCCATTGGGATCTTAGAAACATAAGCAATTACGAATATAAATAAACTTTCCTTTTTTCCCAAACTTTCTTTCATGCCTATAATATAGAGTGGAATACAGAGTGGGATGGAAAGGTAATGGAAAAGCAATTTACAAGGTAGAGATTTTTCAATTTCCTAACAAGTTTCCTAAGCACAGCTGCTGGATGGCAATGCTTTGTAATCACCATGATGAATTACCAGCAGGTGTTTTTGAACGCCTGTTTTTCACACCTACCCTATTTCCCAGCTTTGGTTCTTCGCAGCACTTGTCCTGTCTGAAATTATGTTACTCATGTATCCGTTTGTCTGGTTATGGCTGTCTTCGTCTTCCCCTGTGAGAATGTGGCCTTCCCAACAAAGGAAAACTTGGCTGTGCTCCCAGCCCCTCGAATACATGGCGTGCCAGGCACACAGTAAGTGCTCAGAAATATTCTTTTAATGGCTGGAGGGAGGCAGGGAAAGCAGTCAGGCAGGTTGGTCTTTACTTATAGTGCCATATGGAATTATGTTTTAACTAGAGAACCATTTGGTGGTGATCACACAGAACTGCATACAGATTTAGTAGGAAATGACAGAAGTGAGTGAACTAAAGAAAGCACAGTGAAAAAGGTGTGGCGTCCAAGCTCAGTCTTAAAGTTGGGTGTGCTGAGTAAAGTTAGACACAGAAACCAGCATGGTGCTAGGCAGGGGGGACACAGTGGTTTAAAGAAAAAGGAATCGGGCTCATGAAGCTTACCCTCTGATGGTGAAGACAGGTGTCAAAACAACTCAACTACACAAACCAAATGCAAATGGCAATTGAGACGAGGGTTACAAAAGAGCAGAATAAGATGTTAGAGGGGCAGATAAGGAAGGCTCATTGGAAAGTTAGGGACTGCTTCTCTTGGGTGAGAACAAAGCAAATGGGTGTAACCAGGTAGAGAGGTGAGACTTGCACAGGGAAGCGCCAGAGGCTGCAGATGGCGATGAGGAGAGAGTGAGAGGGGAGGAGGAGCCTGCCCCTGATGAGGGGAGGGGCTCCTGATCCTTAGAGCAGAGAGCAGTGCACGGCTTGAATGGTTTTGATTGCCTTTGGGGGATTCTGAATTATTTTTACTCCTTCCTACTTTTCTGTATTGACAGGGTGGTCTGCAATGAGGATGTGCTACTTTAATAACCAGGAAAGTAGAGCATTTATTAAAAGGAACGGTGGCATTATATGCCCACTCTGCTCTTCTCTCCTGCTTTCCCTCTTCTTTTCCAGGTTTACTGAATATTAGCGAAGCTATTTCACTCTCAGAGCTGACCCCGAGTGCCAGCCTCAACCTGGCCCAGGTGAGGGACACCCTGGCTGATGTGGTCCCCAAGCTCCCAGAAGAGGAGACACAGATGTCCCATGCCCTCTTGTATGTCTGAGAACCCCAGGGGGACAACAGATGGGGAACATGGCAGAGCTTTCTGTACCCACCATCTCGTCTGGGTACTTCAGTGAGGAAAGGTTGTATCATTTGCTATTTCTGCCTAATCCAGACCCTTGAAGACAAGCCACTTAGAGTGTTATACCCGACGTGAGTGGAATAGAGGAACACCAGCACACTGAGTCCAAATTAGGCCAGGATCCTTTATTGATCAGCCTAGTTGAGAGCAGACTCATGCTTCAAAGTCTCTCCACCCCTAGAACCCAGGTGGAAACCTTTTATACCGTAGGGACGGGGGGAAGCCTTAATGCAAGCCGAGTTTGACACGAGCCAACACCTGGTAAGGGGAGTCCTTACAAGGGGAAGCTGGGGTTTTGCAGTTATTACTGAACTCTCTCAGCTGAGCTTCCTGTCCTAAAGAGGGAGTGTTGAAAGCCCCCAGCAAGATGCAGTTGGGGCATAACCAAAGGGTCTAGGTGTTAAGTGAGGGGATGGTGCCTTCCTGGCCCATCCACCCATCATGCGGATCTTGTCCACAATTGTTTGCTGAGGACCTCTCCAATCCAGAAAGGTCCATCTTAACAGCTCCCAAAGGGGCTCTTGAGCTTATTATCTTACATGGACAACTAATGGGTTCATGGAAAATAACTGATCTGTTCATACAACAAGTATGAATAAGAACCATATGACTTATACAACCTTGTGGTGTCCTTTCATATTGTGACAACTATAATATACGATATGCAGCTATTACTCTAAACATAGCATACGTAAGCAGCTATGAACTACAAACAACACAGCAGCATTGCCCTTCTTAACCCTCAACTTCTCTGTATAAAAGAATTGTTGAGGCTAGGTGTGGCATCTTATGCCTGTAATCCTAGCACTCTGAAAGATCAAGGCGGATGGATTGCTTGAACTCAGAAGTTTGAGACCAGCCTGCGCAAAATCGAGACCCTGTCTCTATTAAAAGTAGAAAAGCTGAGACAAGAAGATCACTTGAGCCCAAGAGATTGAGGTTACTGTGAGCTAAAATGTCACTCTACCCAGTCACCCTGGGCACTCTACCCAGGGTGAAAGAGTGAAACTCTGCCTCACTCCATACATACATACAAGAACTGTTGGTTGTTTCTGTGGCCGTCTACACCCCCTCTTTGATCACTGGGGCTTTGTGTTTCTGCAGGCTTCGACTGGCTCTTGTGACATTCCCATTCTAGGCCATCCTGAATTAGAATGCTTGTATCATTACAGAGGTCCTTTAGTCAGGGAGGCAATCTCAGTCATTCTACTTGCAATTTACTGCTCAGAGTAAGTTCTTTGATTATGGAATCCCCGTCTAGGGCCTTTCTCAGGAGACAGCTTTCTCTAGGCTTCCAGTGGAAGGTTGTTCGTGTGTGTTCCCACAGGCCATCTCTTCTCCATCCCCTCAGGCACCAGCTGAGCACCCAAAGTGGCCCTACTTAACCATTTCTTGTCTATCATCATGTAAGCTGCACACGCATAATTTCAGAATAAATTGTTCATATGTAAATCATCATTTAAGTCCCTTCCTAATCAGAAATAAGAAGTGGTGGCATTAAAGTGATTTTCATGATTTGTCATCATAGTTTCTGTTTTGTCAATAAGTAAAGCGATTAATGATTCCTCTAAAACATTTTAGGATTTGCAAGAAAATCTCATTCATGCTGGAATTTTTTATTCTAATTGCTGAGATGGATTGAAAAGAAATGTAATTCTCTGTTTAATTCAGCACTCGTGATAAATGCTGGGATTGATGAGTCACATTTCCTTTAGTCCTTGGGCAGTCGTATTGTTAGCAGACTCTGGTGCTGATCCCAGCCCTGCTTTGGGGCATAATATTGGTGATGGCACCTCAACATTGCTTCAAAGGGTGAGCTACGAAATTCCCTGCTAAGTGCTGATGTCAGCTTTCTAAATATGTTAAATGCAGAATTGTAAGATAATTTAAACCCTTTACTGAATTCAGCCATTAGATGGACACAGTGCTAACTTTTTTCATTTGGCTGCAGATAGAACTGACAGCACAGACATCATGAGGACAGCAGGTGAAAATGAGGCACTTTAAGTAATCAGGAAGCATCAGTGAAAACATTCCACTTGCCTCTCTTACCTGCTCATCATAGAAAGCAAAACACTTGCAATTGATTAGCGTTATTCAGCGAGACTATAAGATAATGGAGTGCTTCTCTCCACACCACTCCACACAGAACACTTCTGACATCGTGAGTGTGCATGGCTTCCTCTCACACCAAGCAATTCTCCAGTGCCCCAACTAAATTTCACTTAATTTTGACATTAGTTACCTGAAGATAGCATCAGATCCCAGGGGTCAAGGACTCAGTCCTACAAGACTGCCCTCCTCTTCAAACGTTAATCACAAGTCCAGGCCTCCAGATCTACTGGTCCACAGGTTGTAAATTGGGGGTTCCCAACATGCCTTCCTTTAGTTCCACTAATTTGCTTGAATGGCTCATAGAATTCAAGGAAAGACCACTTACACTTACCCATTTATTATAAAAGACATTACAAAGGATACAATTGAACAGCCAATGTGGGAAGGGGCACGGGGCAGGTTGGCCATCCTCCAGACCCCTCCACCTGTTGAGCTATCTGGAAGCTTCTCTGAAGTCTATCCTTCTGGGTGTTTATGGAAGCCACACTACACAGGCATAACTATTCCCTCATTGATTTCTGGTGATTGATTCAACCTACGGTCCCTCTCCCCTTCCCAGAGGTTGGGGCCTGAGGCTGAAAGTTCTACTCCTTTATTTGTTTGATTGATTTGACCCTGAGGTTATCCAGAAGCCTACTGGGAGTTACCTCATTAGAACAGAGGATGCTCCTGTCAGTAAATTCCAAGGACTGTGGGAGCTCCGTGTCAGATCCTCCCATCACTCAGGAAGTCTCAAAGGTCATAGGAGCTCTGTGTCAGGACCTGGGGGGAAAAAACCAAATATTAGAACAAAAGAGTCTCCTAACTACAAAATTTTTAGGAGCTCTGTATCAGGAATCAGGGGCAGAGACCAATATATGTGTTGCATATTATTTCACAATATCACAGGTACCGTTTACGAGAAAATTTATAACTGTAGTAAAATGCACAGAAGGGGAATTGTGAGGATCACAAGATATCTTCCATGGTGCCAAGGGCCTATTGAATATAAAACATCTAATTTTGTGCTATACTTGTCAGGTAAATTTATTTGAAAGGAAAGATCCAGCAGGACAAGCCTGGAGAAGTGGCCCCTATATAGTGAAACAAAAGACAAAACAGAACACTTCTTGGTTACAGACTACTCAAGACAAACCAGTCTCTTTTTTCACTTGACTTTTGACCAAAAGCGTATTAGCCAGTTTGACCCCCTGCCTCATGCATCCTACTGAACATCTGATACCTCTTATCAAGAATCAAACCCTCCTTCAAAAGATGAAGATTTATCACCACCAAGGCCACAAGCTCTGAAAGAACATCCCCCAGAGAGTCCCCACAATGTCATGATGAGGACAGCACTGTTGAGATAAGTGTGTGATCTCTCCCAAGCTGGCCATTTCAAAAAGAGTGACACTTACTTGTGTGTATGTTTTAGGATTTTGGTTTCAAATCTTACCTGACTTTAAGGTTATTTCGTTTCTTGATGTTACTGTTGTCATTTGTATTTTATTTGTCCATGTCACTGCTTTCATGTGTAATACACCGGTGTTTGTCACTGTCACTTTGCAGACATTTCATCTCTTCAAACCCACTCACGTGTTCTCCCCCTCAGCACACCCATTGTCTGTCATTGTCACCACATTCACCCACTGATCCCAGTTATCCTGCCCTGCAAGTCACACAGTGTAACTTTGGCAGAGTGTTTCCCATAAACCGGAAGTCTTCTTGCTTTGTTAGCATGAGTAGAAGGTGGTTTGTCCAAGACAGGGTCCCAGATACATCTGGACGCAACCAAAACGGGGGTAGTCATAACATTATGTGTGGCTATTTTTCAGTTTAATTTTAGAGTGTATTTTTAGAATAAGAATACTACTGGGTTTAAGGTAGTATATAACGTAGTTTTAATAGCACACATATATGGTACCTTTAAATGAAATGGCTTTTTATCCTAACAGAAGGAATACAGAAAATTCCTTTTTAAATTATCATTTTCTTGGTGGAGCAACAGATATAAGCCTTAAGCCAGAAAAAGTCCTAGTTTTTGTTTTTATTCCTGTCCTTAAAAAGGTATGAGATTATAAAGTTCATAATGTCCATTTCCACCTGTTTGCTTTTAATTGATTTATTTTTAACTTGAATTAAATTCAGCATAATAAAAAATAGAA
>CAUYPK010106671.1:0-22500 GCA_963574355.1 Loris lydekkerianus
TAACACATCCATCACAATTATACTCATTTCTTAATAGTTTTGAAATGTACCATCGCATCATGCACATTAGGTGAGGTCCCCCCATATCCCACGTCCTCCCCTCTCTCTCCTCTTCCCTTCCCAGCTATTCTTTTGTTGCAATTTGGCCGGGGATGGGTTTGAACCCGCCACCCTCGGTATATGGGGCCGGCACCCTACCCACTGAGCCACAGGCGCTGCCCACCATCTCTCCCCTTTTAACTTTTTTCCCTTGCTAAAGTATTATAAAAGAAATTTGCAAACCAGAGTTGCGGCCATGGCTATTCCTGAGGCCAAAGGATTGATCAGAATCTCCCAACTCTGTGGAGAGCTGCTGGAGGTACAGACCTTATGACAAGGGAGGTTTTGAACTTCCATGCAAAGCCCTTCTCTGTTTTCAGAAGGTGGCCCGAAGTGCTAAAGGGTGTTTTTTCTGTCTAGTGTTGGAGGTTTGAAAAGGGCATGGTGCAATTATCTGATGTCTGGCTCATGAGCACATTTCACCATACACTGGGGACTTGTGTCCACGTCAGGCAGCCCACCCATCTGGTTGTGCAGGATACAGCCCGAAGCTAGCTCTGGTTATTTGAATGGCATCAAGGCCAGTAGTTGCAACATCTCTGTTCCTGTGACAGAAGCACGTCTTGAATTGACTGCAAACCCATGTGACACAGACAATTGTTCTGGAGAAAACAGGATCCATTTTACAACTCAGTTTCCAGGCACATGGACCCAGGAAGTGAAGGGGGCTTGTCCACAATGGACTTCCTCAAATCCATTCCTCAGCCCCTGGGAGCTCAGTGCCCTGCAAACAGAAGGCACTGACGTAATGCTTGCTCTTCCAAGTGCCACACTGAGCCTAGCAGTCTCCTCTTCCTCCTTGAAAAACCAGACTCCTTAGCATTTGGAGGAATAGCCTGCCATATAACACTGTTTAGGGAGTTCAGTGTGGGAAGAGGGTTGAACAGAGTCCAGAAGCCTCCAATCTTAGTCCCAGTTCCCCTCTAAATCACTTGGAGACCACCTGGCTATTTTTTAACATGTACTTGTTTTTACTGCAGGAAAGCTAAAACCACCACAGCAGCTTTAGACACAGAGGCCACAAAGATAGTGGCTGACACTGAGAAAAGCCATGGCCACTATGTTGACGGTCTTGACAAGGAGCACTGGGCTCTAGGCCCCCACATGCACCCACCCAGAAGACAGAAAGCAGGCTCCTGAGATGTCAGCAGAGGTGCTGAGTTTTGTAAAGGGGGGTGGTGAAGTACATGAAATGGGAAGCTGATATACACAGAATAGAGACCTCCAGCCCCTGCCCCACCTCAGCCAAGAAATCTGCCAGTTGTCCTCTTATAGCCCCGTACCACCTAGGCAAAAGATTTCATGCCAACACACACCTTCACAATCAGACTTTGTCGCTCTTCACTATGAATGGACAGGCAAAACCCAACAGAAATTTGTAGGACGTCTCTATCATAAGGGAAAGCCACAAAATGAATAAGAGCAGTCTGATGAAAATGCAGAGAACACAAGAAAACGTCAAAGAAAATACAAAACACCTTTAAAAACCAGGATAATTAACAAAACAAAGGCAGAAAATAAGAAAAAGCTATTGAAAATTAATGATGTCAGAAATAAAAGCAATCCACAAAGGATAAAAAGTTAATTGAGGAATCTTCATGAAAATAAAAGGGCAAAGAGGTGGACAAGATGTGGGCAGACAATAAGCACAGTGCCACAGAATCCCAGGGCCACAGTCCAGGTGGTTTGTGGACAAGGTGAGGAGGAAGAGGGGAGTGAAAAGGGAAGATAAAGAAACAGGGGAAATGAGAAAAGGCATTGACAAGGAGCATCACTGTAAAACTGTACAACACCAACATAAAGAAAAGATCCTAAAAGCCATGTCTCAAAAAGGTCTCTTGATTACTTTTTCCAGAAATCTCTTGGGAGATAAATACTTCCAAAATAAGGAAGTAAACTAAGGAAAACAAAGCATGGGATCCAGCAAGCAGGGAAACCAATGCCAGAAGAAAGGCAAAGGAAATTCCTACACTGTAGGACCTACAGGGACTGCAGAAGGAGACAGGGTGGCATCAGGCCCTGGAGACTGGTCCTTCCTGGAGTGAGGGGCATAGCAGCCCTTGTATGAATTGCACACAGGGAGTGTGAAGAACTACAAGTGGTTAAAGAAACCCAAGCCAATCAGAGAGAGCTACCTCCTGATGAAATAAACTGTTGTGTAACAGAGGAAATATCACAGTACATCACTTAGCACAACAAAAGATCAATATTTATCTGGTTATAGTAAGAACATTAAATACGTATTTTATCAAAAGCCTACTGTGTCACAGGAGGGTGCTAATGAGGATGAGGACACACAAGGGCTGAAGAACCATCATCCACCAGAATAAAAATTAATAGCTGGGACTATAGGTGCCCGCAACAACACTTGGCTTTTTTTGTTGGTGGTGGTGTTGTCATTGTTGTTTAGCTGGCCCAGCCATGTTCGAACCCGCCAGCCTTGGTGCATGTAGCCAGTCCTGTAATCACTGTGCTACAGGTGCCAAGCCCTGGCAGCTATTTTTAATATTGCTAAAATGAGAATCTATTAACCTAACATTCAACACAGGTATATGCAAGTCAAAAAAACCATCTAGCGTGCTATGGCAGGCAAACTAATCTGTGGCTAAAATCAATTAACCCAGGTTAAAGGTAATCATTTCTATTCACCATTTCTATACTTTATATCTTCTTAGTTTTCAAGTAAGATCGGAAATTGTAGACTTGTTATCAGTAGTTCAGTGGTTAGGGTGCTAGCCACATACACTAGGGCTGGTTAGTGGTTTTAAACCCGGTCCAGGCCTGTGACACCACAGCACTCTACCGAGGGTGACAAAGTGAGACTGTCTCAAGACAAAAAAAAAGAAATTGTGTAAGCTTAGCTTGTCTACTAACCATGGTAAGTAAAATGACAGAACACTCCCCAAGGCCCACATGGAGCAGAGTGAATAGGGAGAGCAAAGAAAAGGCTCATGGAACAGAAAGGGACAAGAGTCAACACCCAGGACGCAGGGCCCCAATGCTCCCCTTCCTTCTGCATCTGACTGAGAAACAGAGTGCCCTGACACTCTGTGACTGACCAGTAGCATACTTTCCCCTGAAGGCTTGAACCCAAGTCGGGACCTTGAACATTCCCAGGTCCTGACATCTATTCAGGATGCTGCTTAAAAACAGCAAGCAATTAGCCCTGCTGCAAAACACACAGAAACCAGCCTTGACTTGAGCTAAAATCCTTAAACCTGCAACAGCTCTGTAACTAGACCCTCTCATGTGGGCATTCCTCTCCCTGCCTGCACAAGGAATGCTGCAGCACTCTACACTCGAGTCTCCCTAATAGACGCTTTGGATACAGCACCCTGGCATTCAGTGGTTCTTGTTGTGGAATCCCAGCTGGATCTGGGGCAGCCCCTTGAGTGAACACCACCACCACCTATGGGACAACTCCAGCCTCATGTTCAGCTGGACAAAACACAGAAAATGAACTTATTCCAATTACCTCCTTGTCTAGACATTTCTGTTATTTCTTATCACAATGAACTACTCTACATGGTGGCACAGACCTGTCCTAGGGACTGTACTTGGTTTCTGAAAGCAACCAAAACCCAATCCAAATCAGAACTGATGGAAAACAGCAGTGCCCATGTGGAGTAACACAAGCTTTGAATCAAAAACAGAATAGTGATGTCAAGTTATAAGACTAATTTTCTCAGGCATTCCTGGTCTGACTCTGACAGAAAATTGAAGCTGCTTCAAGAATGTCCTGAGCCAAGCATGGTGATGCACCTGCAGTCTTGGCTCCTGGGGAGGCTGAGGCTCACGTAAGCCCTCTAGTTGGAGGCTGCTGTGAACCACAATAAAGCCACTGCACTCCACCTGGAGCAACGGAGCAAGGCTGTCTCAAAAACAAACAAAATTCCCTAATTACTACAAATGACCTCTCACACATCACTTTTAAGTGGTTTCTTGAATATTCAGAATCATATTTAGGTCAAGCTTCTTGATGCCAGATTCCTTTATGTAAGATAAAAATGTTAACTTACTTCTAAGCTATGCAAGATCCTGAAAAAAAAATAGTAACTGGCTGCTCAATGTTTGCTATTACAGTTTTAATACTCCACTTGCTCAGTGCCTTTGGATGTCGGCTGTTTTCCTTTTAGCTTCAGTTTCTTCATCATTTTCATTAGCAGAAAATGAAGTTGTTGGGTCCAGGATGTCCAACCTGCAGCCCATAAGCCACATGCTGATTTTTGGAGGACTGTTCTGCTTATCTGTGGTATCTGTTTTGTGATAAGTGTGCACAGACCTTTTGTTTTGCATATCAGCTATCAGTTGTGTTTGTGTATTTAATGTGTGGCCCAAAGCAACTCTTATTCTTGCAACTTGCAGCAGAGGAATAAAAAGGTTGGTGTTTGTGATTCTTTCCAACTCCAGATAGAAATATATAAATCTAGGAAATGCAAACAACCTCCCCAGCCATCTTCCAGAAAGAAAAACTCTACCTTCTTCATCAAGTCCACCGATGATGTTGTAGACATAGTACGGGAAGAAGCGCCTGGAGTACAGGATTGTGGACAGCATCGCAGCAATCGCCCCTGTAGTCATGGCCTTATTGTTGGAATGTTTATACATCTGCAATTATTGATAACAACACAATCTATTACAGATACAACAATCAACAGTATAAAAAATCAAATGCAGACCTCAATGAATGGGAAAGCAAACCTGTTTCTTTCACAAATCGAAGAACAGAGATACTAAGATAAAATAACTTACTACCTCCTATGGTATTGGAGGCTATAAAAATTTTAAGTGAAAGAATGCAAGACACCCCTCCGTTCTCTGGCGTGAGACACGATTTTCTGGCTGGACACAGTGGCTCACAACTGTAATCCTAGCATTCTGGGAGACTGAAGCGGGTGGATTGCCTAAGCTCACAGGCTTGAGACCAGCTTGAGCCAGAGCAAGACCCCATCTCTAAAAATAGCAAGGCAATGTGGCAGACCCGTGTAGTTCCAGCTACTTGGGAGTCTGAGGCAAGAGAAATGCTTGAGCCTAAGTTGCTGTGAGCCAGGGTGACAAAGTGAAACTCTGTATCAAAAAATAAAAAATTATCCCAGGTACTACTAATTCAAGAGTAAATGTGCCATAACCACAAAGAAACGTAATCACTCTAAGTGCCCATCAATTCACGAGTTGATAGAAATAATATATGGTATAAATGTACCGTGGTACTAGTCAGCCATTTCTTCTGCAAAAGAAATCCTGTCTTTTGCAGCAACTTGGAACTGCAAACCATTATCTTAAGTGAAGTGTCTCAGGAGTGGAAAAGCAAACACCACATGTGTTCACTAGTCAGTGGAAGCTAAACAATAGGCACACCGGGGCACAGGTTAAGCCCCAGACCCAAATTAAGTCTCTCCCTTTGCAGAACAGATTTCTATGAGAACAGATGCACACACAGCAAGCACCCTTACTCTGCAAGACTGTAACACAGGGCAGAGTCTCCTCTCACTCCTTAAAGTATCTACAGTGGAGAACACAGTGCCCAAAACAGGACCTTAGGACAACACCATGATTCCATAATCCTAGATTTATCATACCTTGGGAATCCCAAATTATCCAACTGATGGAGAAATTCTACCAAAACTACAAACATAAGATAGATTTAAGTTCCTCAATTTTTGTTAACCACACAGCAAGCACCTACTTCAAAACCTCGAAACACACTGTGAATGAAAACTCTGAGAGGCTGAACCATTTTACTAGTTGGTTTTTTTTTTCAAACGAAGGTACATAGACTACAATATCAATACACCTGTAATACAATTTTTTTCTTTTACAGTTTCAATACTCCAAGAACTTTTTTTTTTTTTTTTCCTTTTCTTTTTTTGAGATAAGAGTCTCACTTTTTTGCCCTTAGTGGAATGTGGTAGCATCACAGCTCACAGCAACCTGAAATTCCTGGGATCAAGCGATTCTCTTGCCTCAGCTTCCAAGTAGTTGGGATTACAGGTACCCACCACAATGCCCAGCTATTTTTAGAGATGAGGTCTCTCACTGGCTCAGGCTTGTCTTGAACCTGTGAGCTCAGGAAATCCACCTGCCCTGGCCTCAGCTAGAGTGTAGTGGTGTCATCATAGCTCACAGCAACCTCAAACTCCTGGGCTCAAATGATTCTTCTGCCTCAGCCATTGGAGCAGCCGGGATTACAGGTATGCACTGCCATGACCAACCCCAAGAAGAATGTTTTATTCTGTTCCAGCAACTATCACGGGGGTTACCTATCACGTGTGGCCTTGGCACAGTGCATTGCTAAGTCTGATCATAATTTGGTTCTGTTTGTAAGAAAGTGCAGATGGAGTTCACAAGGGATTAACCAAAATAGAATTGGTCAGCTTGCCTCCTGTCTATAAAGGTTGGCTTGTTGTATTCCTGACATAAAACTGTCTACTAGGCAGAGAGCAGGTTGTAACCCTTAGTTATACTAGAGAGAAACGGTGGACATTGTTAGCCTTTAACATTATCAGGCTTTGACAGTTTTTTGTCACCCAGAAGCCACCTACTGGCAGCACTTGCCACATTAACTCTTAGAAACCTGCTCCACGTAATTCTCATGTCAACCTGTATTCTTTGCAATTGTGTATAGTATTTTACAGCGTGGTGACTTGTTCGGACAAGGAAAATTGGTAAATCTTATTAGTAACAGACATTACAGTTAGGTACTAAAGGGGTTCATGTTGTACCCAGAGAGGAGACAAGGAGAGGTTCAGGCCAGGTTTAAGCAAAGGGAAGGAGAAACCCCCCCCCCCCCGGCCTATTGTTTAGCTTCCACTGACTAGTGAGCACATGTGGTGTTTGTTTTTCCACTCCTAAGGGCAGGGCAAAGATGGCATCTGTACGGAGGGCAGTCGGAGGCCTCTTTTTGTACTGGGCATAGGAGGAGGAAGACTCCACAGCTTTCTGGAAGGTTCTGGTGGGCTAGGGACTCTTGGGGCGGGGCCAGATAGGCCTTTCATTGGAGGAGGAGGAGGAGGAGGAAGGGAAGGGGTTGTGTGGGTCCACACAAAACAAGTATGAGGTCAGTGAGTAAAACATAAATCACTGGGTAGCAAAAATTACTTGGGCATAACGAATTTTCTTACAAACATAGCTAACATTTATTGAGCACTAACTACATTTCAGGAGTTGCAATATTTTCAAAACTCTGAGATAAAGGCAGTCGACCATTAAAAAAATGAGTGTAAAATTAAGAAAACAGTCTTAGGCAATGCACACTTGTGGAGATGACATAGCCAGTGGTAAGGCGACATCAAGGTACATCTCAATCAATGGTGAGCCAGCACCATACATGGTTTGTCAGTGTAAGTGCTTTACACACAAACAAGAAATAGGCTGGGTGTGGCTCACACCTGTGCTCCTAGCACACTGGGTGATCACTTGAGCTCACAGGTTCAAGACCAGCCTAAAAAAGAGCGAGACCCCTCCTCCACCCCATCTCTACTAAAAATGAAAAACTGGAGTCCAAGAGTTTGAAGTTGCTATGAGCTATGATGATGGTGCTCTATGAAGGGTGACAATGTGACTGTGTCTCAAAAAAAAAGAAATAAGGAGGTGATTTTTCTCTCTGGCTATGAAAAAGGAGACATCCACAGGTACACGTTTAAACCTCGGGATACTACACTGATTTAAACAGAGGACCTGAGATTCTATGCACGTTCTGCTGATTTCTGCTAGTGGGCTTAAACTCATGCAAAATGTATGTCCGATCTTCTGCTACTTCAAACAAGACTTTATACTTTAGCCTTTTCCCATGATGTTGACATGCGTTAATGTCGTTTTCCTTTGTTTTTCTTCCCCAACCAAAAATCTATATTTTAATATAGTCTTTTTAGCCAGGTGTTGTGGCAGGCGCCTGTAATCCCAGCTACTGGGGAGACTGAGGCAAGAGAATCGCTTGAGCCCGAGAGTTTGAGGTTGCTATAAACTGTGATGCCATGGCACTCTACCCAGGGTGACACAGTGAGACTCTGTCTCAAAAAAAAAAAATAAACATAAAACAAAATAAAATAAAATAGTCCTTTCTTGGATCCCGATTTTAACAAATGAAAAAGACATTTCTGACTTAGAGAAACGTTAGTGTGGCAGTGTGTCCCTTGATATTAAGGAACAAACTGTTAATTCTGTTAGGCATGACAGCATGATTCTGGAAATGCATGATTCCAGTGATTTATGGCAAAACACATGTGGGAGAAATTGTATTTCTGTGATTTGGGTTTTTTTTTCCTATGATTTTTGTTAAAGAACGTTAGCAAAAATGAATGGGGATAAATGAAGCAAATGTGACAAAACATTGATTGTTGAATCTAGGTAATGATGTATGAACATTCACTTTATGTCCTATTCTTTGTACCTTACATTAAATAAAAACAAGCAAAAATGTAAAAAAAAAAAAAAAAAAATCAAACAATGGCAATCAAAATACTAAAAATAGATTACAAATGAGCTATACTATATGTATGGATAAATCAATTTCTTTCCAAAAGAAAATTCATAAAAAATATTCTTAGCCAGCACAGTGGCTCACACCTATAATACTAGCACTTTGGGAGGCTGAGGCAGGAGGATCACCTGAGCTGAGTAGTTCAAGACCAGCCTGGGCAACAAGGTAGGAAGGGGGGCAGGGGGGAGGGGCGGGTGGGGGGGGGTAACCCAGCCAGGTGTGGCAGCACGTGCCACCCAGAGGCTGAGCCAGGAGGATCGCCTGAGCCCAGAGTGTGAGCTGCAATGAGCTATGATCGTACCACCCCACTCAAGCTTGGGTGACAAAGCAAACACTGTCTCAAAAAAAAAAAAAAAAGAAAAGAAAAGAAAAAAAAAGAAAAATTATTAATCTACCATTTCATTTCAAAACCAAGCACCCACATTTGCTCACTTTACCATTTAAGTAATCATGTAGGTAAGAAACGTTTTAGGAATAATGTATATTATGATTAACTCACTGTTCTTTATTAGCAACAGATTTTTGTTTTCTATTTCGTAAGACAGACTACGCTAAAAATTAGTTAAAAAAGAACTGTGTACTTTTGTCTACTAATTCCTACTTTTAAAGCATGCATTAGGAATTACTGTATAAATATGCCAATAAACTGATGACATCAAAGTCATGTAAGTAAATGTTCTATAAAGGTACTAACAATTGATAAATATGAAATTATTTCTACACATTCAAAAGCCAAGTTTGAGTTAAATAAATGCATTACATACTCCAATGACTATGACATCATTCGGAAGTGTAATTAACCTCAAGTGTTATTCACAAATAGGCAAAACAAAACATGATTCTCCCTGAAGCCTTCCAGGTGACAGGAGTTAGTGGTATTTGTTATGCCTTTTTCCTGGCTTATTCCTTCATATCCCTGCTCATGCATTCTGCCAGCTAAGAGAACAACATTGCAAAAAGGAAAAGCTCAGGTGATGATAATCCAGACCAAGTACTGGTCTATAACAACCCTGCCTGGGCTCTGTCCCCTGCCACAGAAATCAGATTGTTCCATTTCCAAGGGAAGAGTATCTTCAGAAGATCTCCTTTTGGGCTGGGTGTGGTGGTTCACACCTATAATCCCAGTATTCTGGGAGGCTGAGGCTGGTGGATCGCTTGAGCTCAGGAGTTTGAGACAAGCTTAAGCACTAGTAAGACCCCATCTCTACTAAAAACAGAAAAATTAACCAGTGCTATGGTGAACAGCTGTAGTCCCAGCTACGCAGGAGGCTGAGGCAGGAGGAATGCTTAAGTCCAGGAGTTTGAGGTTGCTGTGAGCTATGATGTCATGGCATTCTACCCACAGCACAGAGTGAGACTATGTCTCAGGAAAAAGAAAAAAAAAAAAAAAAAAAAAGAGAACCCCTTTCAGACAACCTCTAAAGGCGTGGAAAACCCTTTCTACAGAGCAGAGATTCTAACAAATAGAATATACTGTAGCTTCATATCATGCCACATTAATGATCCCACAATAAAGGTATCATTTTGTTTCTAAAATACATTACGGTCTCACCAGCTAACCTAGCACCCTTCTAATTATTCTAAGCAACAGTCATGCCGAAGACATAAAAGAAATCTTGTGAATTGCTCTTTATTTTTGTTTATTTTATTTATTTATTTATTTATTTATTGGAGACAGGGTCTCACTCTGTCACCCCAGCTAGACAGCAGTGTCATCATCATAGTTCATAGCAACATCCAATTTCTAGGCTCAAGTGATCCTCCTGCCTCAGCCTCCTGAGTGGCCATACTATAGGTATGGAGCACCAAGCTAATTCTTTTTTTTTTTTTGAGACAGAGTCTCAAGCTGTCACGCCGGGTAGAGTGCCGTGGCACCTACCAGCTCACAGCAACCTCAGATTCTTGGGCTTAAGTGATTCTCTTGCCTCAGGCTCCCAAGTAGTTGGGACTATAGGCGCGTACCACAACGCCCAGCTATTTTTTTTGTTGTTGTTATAGCTGTCATTGTTGTTCGGCAGGCCCAGGCTGAATTTGAATCCGCCAGCTCCAGTGTATGTGGTTGGTGCCCTACGCGCTGAGGTATAGGTATAGGCGCTGAGTTTTGTTTTTGTTTTTGTTTTTTCTGTAAAGACAGGGTCTTGCTCTTGCTCAGGCTGGTCTTGAACTCTTGACCTCAAGCAATCCTCCCACCTTAGCCTCCTGAAGTGCTATGATTACAGGCATGAGCCACCACACCTGGCCTGCTATTAATTTTCAATAATGTGGTCATATTCAAAAACATCTACCTTTAATCTGGCTTCAATAATCTTTGTCAGCGTAAGACAGTCTCCATGAAAACCACTGCATCCAATGACTGTTTTGTCTGTTCTGTAAAAAGCACATTTCAGGAAATTGAGTTGGTTAGACAGTAAAGCAAACCATGTCTTGGGTAATTTTAAATTTAAAATTACTACCATTATTCCCTAAATGATAATAGAACTAGGCACCCTGTTTAGGGCTGGAGGAGAGGATGTATTCCTACATCTCACTCCTTACATCTAATGAATTATAGTTAGATCAAAGACCTGAAGAAAACTCGGGTACATTTTTTACTATCTTGAGCTGGAAAAGACAGATTTAAACATAACACAAGCCAAGGGCCACACAGAAAAATTTTATAAATTTGACTACTTAAAAAGTTAAAACTAATACAGAGAAAAATGCAGGGAACAGCTTTAAGAAACTAAGAAAATAAATAGTAACCCACAAGACTGAAGGCTAGTTTTATTTTCCATAGTCTACAAAAGATTCCTATGAATAAGGAAAACGTTAACAATATAGTGAAAAGATGGGTAATGTTCTACAAATAGACAAGTCACAGGAAAGAAACAGTCATCGTAAACATAAGAGCTTCTATGTCACTCAAAAATTCAAAGCTAAACAAGACACAACTTCAACCAGTTAGACTGGCCAATAACCAAAGCTGGTGAGGTTGTACAAAATGGGTACTCTCAGATCTGTGCAAACAGCATAAACCAATCTAACTTCTTAGATGGACTATTTGGCAGTTTCTAGTAAAAAGGCAAACGCACACCATTGTCACTCTGTTCTACTGCCAGAAATCCATCTCATCAATATACTCACACAAAGTAGCAAAGGTATGCCCTAGGTTCATCTGTGATTACACATTTAATAGCTTCCCCAATCAAAACAAAGTCAACCTAAATGCCTGTGAAGTATGGGCTGGGTGTGGTGGCTCACGCCTGTAATCCCAGTACTTGGGTAGATTGAGGTGCATGGACTGCCTGAGCTCACAGTTGGAGACCTGCCTGAGCTCACAGTTGGAGACCAGCCTGAGCCAAGAGTGAGACCCTATCTCTAAAAAACTAGCCAGGGGTTGTGGCAGGAGCCTGTAGTCCCAGCTACTTGAGAGGCTGAGGCAAGAAGATCGCCTACACCCAAGAGTTTGAGGTTGCTGTGAGATATGATGCTATGGTACTCCCATGGGGGGCAAGAAAGTGAGACTGCCTCAAAAAACAAAAACAAAACAAAGTCATTAGTATGGAAGTGACTAAATTTTGGTACATCCTTTCAAATTCAACCCTATTATCTCAAAAATCAGTTCCTAATTGTTGGTATCTTTAAGGAAACCTAAACCAATTTTGTCAAGAAGTATTTGACACAGGACACATGATAAACTCCTCTCTCTGGAAATTTATGAATGACTCACAAACCGTACTTGTCATACCAGAGGGAAGAGGCATCATTGGGGGCCACCACCTGCAGTCCCTGATCTACCTTCCAGCCCACTGCACAACACTGACCTCTAATTTCCCATAAGGTTTCCCACTTCTACTACCAAGATGCGTTGGCAACACAAACCGAGAGGAGCAAATCTTAGAACTCAAGATGCATCTCCCAAATACCCAGCTACATCTAAAGAATGGGATTTTTCTTGCAAAGAATAAAGTTTCAAACAGGTGGGTAAGAGGCAGACTTGGCTCTAGTCAGCCCCAAAGGATATCAGATAAAGGATGTATAGGTATTTGTAAATGTCGTATTGTTCTCTATACCTGAAGTATTTCATTAAAAAAAAAAAAAAAAGTATTTCCACTTTGGCAGCAAACATACTAAAATAGAATGTTACAAAGAAGAGCAAAAACTTGCATCAAATGGCATCCAGTTATATTTTTAGATTTTATTTATAGTATTTACTACTTTCCAATTATACAAATTACCTCTTAGAAGAGACAAGAAGGTAGAATAGGAGCCTTATAAAATTAATGAATATGGTTGGGCTTGGTGGATTGCCTGAGCTCACAGGTTCAAGACCAGCCTGAGATAGAGTGAGCCCCCATCTCTAAAAATAGCCGAGTGTTGTGGCAGGTGCCTGTAGTCCCACCTACTTGGGAGTCTGAGGCAAGAGAATCACTTAAACCCAAGAGTTTGAGGTTGCTGTGAGCTATCTGAGGAGTCTGAGGCAAGAGAATCACTTGAACTCCAGAGTTTGAGGCACTCTACCCAGGGAGATAAAGTGAGACTCCGTCTCCAAAAAAAAAGAAAGAAAAGGAAGATGAGACCATCTTCAATTGGTTTTTAGGTGAAAATGTGGACCTTCCCTGGAACCAGGTGAGAAGACACAACTGTCCTTTCTTCACCAACTCCCTATGATACCACAGGCCCTGTCAAGGCCCTAAACCTAATCTAGTCCTATTCCCAATGCAATTTAGAAGCATCCAGCTTTTGTGACTTAGACATTAATGACCATTTATAAGCTTTGCCAAAACAGTTAAAATACAAACTACTGCTAATCTTAAATATGTATTTAGGTGATTTGCACACACATTTTTTCTTTCAGTACACACAGCTTTACTTCAACATTTTAGGAAAAAACCCCTGTAAGTTTCTTTGTCTCACAGAACCCAGAAAACTCTAGTCACCAGCCTGTTGAAAAGGTGAGGTATGGGTATAATTGCTTAGGACAGTGGTTCTCAACTTTCCTAATGCCGCTAACCTTTAACACAGTCCAAAGGGGTCACGACCCACAGGGTGAGAACCACTAGCTTAGGATACGTCTAAATCAAACGCTTCAGGTAAAACGGGGGAGGTCTTTAAAATCCACTTAATAAGATAACTGGTGCTACGGTTTGAATGTGTGTCCTCTCCAAAACTCATTTTGAAATTTAATTGCCATTGTGATGGTATTAACAGTTGGGACCCTTGAGAGGTATTTAGGTCATGAAGGCTCTGCCCTTATAGTTGGCCATTAACACAAGAGTGGGCTGGCCCCTCTTGTTCTCACTCTCTCCACAGTGTGACAGTGTGGAGACACAGCAGGACGGCCCTGGCCAGATGCTGGGCCCTCAAGCCTGGACTTCCTGCCTCTAGAACTGTGAGCCAATAAATTTCTGTTCATTATAAATTACCCAGTCTATGTTTTCTTTAATAGCAGCACAAAACAGATTAAGAAAAATGGATGGAAAGATGTGATAAAATGTGATAAAGTAATTACAGCAAAACGCTGATGTAAAAATCTAAGGTGACAGTGTAGGAATGTTCACTGAATTTTTTTTCTATTATTGTATATTTGAAATTTTTCATGATAAAATGCTGAGGTAAAAACATTTAGCTTACCATAAGCACTGGTAGTATCTAGGTAAGGCAAATATTAACACTGCACACTGAATTATTAGGAAACATCAACTTACAAAATTGTTTTATGGCAAAAAGCAAGCTCCCTACAGACAACCTAAAAACTAATGAAACAATACGTTTAGATCTCTTGCAGCATCAAGTCATCAGAAAGGCACAGTGAAATGTGTCCCTAAAATGTTTACTTACAATTTGTAACATTTGGGGCTGTCTCGTGTATGAATTGAAAACCCTTCACTCAATCGAGTATCAGAAGCAACAATTGAAAAATCTTCTCCAGCAATCGCCAATACGGTACTGCAGGAAAGAGACCATTCTTCAGGATAGTAATCCTCTCTCTACAAATAAGAGAATGCTCCAGAGAACAAACCAGGATAAAATACACTTAATGTAAACAAGAACAGCATTTAATTGGAAGAGGAAGATTAGTGGGAGAGAAAGGACCCCTGGCTATAAGCCATTCCAAAGAAAATCATAAGCTTAAATCAGGGCAAAGGCTCTTTGTTAGGAAATAACTGAAAAACCACCAAATCATCATCAAAAAATTAAATACCTACTTGTGCAAAGTTCTGATAATGCAGAACCATGTCTATTCTCTTGATGACCAGTTATAGACAGTAGTACAATAACAAAAGCTACTTGAGGGCAGCACTTGTGGCTCAAAGGAGTAGGGCCCCAACCCCATATACCAGAGGTGGGGGGTTTGAACTTGACCTCTGGCCAAAAAACTTTAAAAAAATGAAAGAAAAAAAAAAAGCTACTTGAGTTCATAAAAAAGGTTAATTTTTTCTTGTCTTTATATATGTCTAGCACTTAAGTATCTGTTGAGAAGAGAACAAAGAGTAAATTTTTCCCTTTGAGTTGTAAAATTTATAAGCAATTACTAAAGAGTCTCACAGCATGAACTCCAAAAAAAAACAGACCACCTGGGTTCTAATTCTGGCTCTCCCACTTAGCAGCTATAAGGCTATAGGTAAGTTACTTCTCAAAACCTCAATATCACAACAGGAGCCACCCTGTTAGGGTGATGCAAGGATTAAATGAGTAAAGTTCTTCTAACAGTGCCCAGCATATAACTGGTCCTCTAAGTCAAGTGAGTATTAGGTATAACTGCTGTGGCCTTACAGTGTAGTGACTAAGCACCTGGACTCTGGGATTACCTGAGTCAGAGACTTACTCCTGATACTTAATAGCTGTGTGACCTTGTCAGACTCACAAAAGCTTGTGACCTCCAAGTTGAAGTTGATGATGACAGCACTGCCTGTGTTGTAGGTTGACTGTGAGGATTAAATGACATAATTCACATAAAGTAAAAAGCATAGTGCCTCACAGAATCTAAGCACTTAGAAAACTTTAGTCACTATTTTTACTAAGGTGAGATTTGTGCTAAAGCTCTGAAGTAGAAAAGGATGGCATTCCAGATAAATAAACACAGCAAAGGGCAACAGGTAATAAATCAAATACAGTATTCTCTGTAAGTTGACTACCCAACTAACTGTAACAAACTGGTCAACTACAGAGGTGGCCAGCATAAGGAACTAGGCCTCCTGCACTGTTACCTACATGTGGTGCCATGTTCAGTTGTGAAAACTATATCACCTAAGGAGACCATCAACATAGGAGGTGGTCAGCTATGGGGGGGGTCTACTGTACTACATTCAAGCAGCTTATTCAGGTGGCCTTTTTTTATGTAAGCAAGGGGAGGGACATAAAGTTTATGTGATATACAGGATTCCTACTGCAGAAGATCCCAAATGGCAAACTAAAGATTTTGGAATTTTAGCAAGGAACCCTGGAGGTTATTTGAGCAGGGAAAGTTAAAGAATGGAAAAAGTTCCACTCACAAAGTAGGGTTTTAAAAAAAGTGTACTCTAATAATGACATAATGTGAAACAGGACAGAAACACTGTTCCAATAAGCCTAGTGTAGATAGGTAAGGAGCAGGGCAAACAGGACGAAACAGGTAAATCCAAACATCACAAATACACAAAACAGACATTGTTTTCTATCTATCCAAATGCGTTAGGAACTGGGAAAACCAATTATGACATCTAAGATTTTAAACTTGGATGAGTACAATGATGGCATAATAAGGAGTATTTTAAAGGACAGTAGATAGAAATAATTAGCGTGCTTTTGGTTTTGTTAATTTAATTGGTAAACTATCACTACTACTTCAATTTATGGTTCTTCATTGTCGAGAGTCTTTTTTTTTTTTTTTTCTTCCAGTTTTTGGCTGGGGCTGGGCTTAAACCAACCACCTCCGGCATATGGGACCGGCGCCCTACCCCTTTGAGCCACAGGCGCCGCCCATGTGTCTTTTTTTTTTTTTTTTTAAGAGAGACTCACTTTATCGCCCTCGGTTGAGTACCGTAGCGTCACAGCTCACTGCAACCTCCACCTCCTTGGCCTAGGGAATTCTCTTGCCTCAGCCTCCCGAGTAGCTGGGACTACAGGCACTCGCCACAACGCCCGGCTTTTTTGTTGTTGTTGTTGTTAAAGTTTGGCTGGGGCCGGGTTCGAACCCGCCACCCTCGGTATATGGGCCAGCGCCCTACTCACTGAGCCACAGGTGCCGCCATGTCAAGAGTCTTAATCAGAGTATCTTTCTACAACCCTAATACTTCAGCGTACTACCAAGGAAACGTATTACCGAACATAAAGCTAGTAATTAAGAAAAAAAAAAACAAAAACCTGAACATGCAAGAATACATATATTAAAAGGCTCCTCTTCTGAACTTAAGGTAAACGTCGGGGAAAAAAACACTCATATATGGAATTAAGTCTGTCCTGCCAATCTCACCTTCTACTTGAAATAACAGAAAATAATCAAGCTGGTGGTCTGTTCTGCAGACAACACAGACCAAATAATCTTAACTTTTAAGTTTCAGAGGCTAAACCTCTCCCTTCCCCTGCTGGCTTATCATGTTCAGACTTGACGAAAAGGTTTCAAAGTACGTTTTTAAAGGTCTTCCACGGAACAGAGGTTAGGTTTCAATCTGTCTCCACCGTCTCGCTGCAACACGGACCAGGCTATGCACTAGCGGCCGCCCGCGTAAAGATAGACCCAAAGACCCGAAAAACCATGGCTGTACCAAGCGAGCCAGAGCAAGGCATGCAGAGGGAAACACAGGCGAGAGATGGCTGCACGAAGACCAGCCCCGCGCGGACAGGGCCAGGCAGCACCTTTCCCGCCAGGACTCCACAGGCCTAAGCACAGAGATGAGAGGTCTAAAGTGAAAGCGGCGGCTCCCCTGGGCTTTACCCTCCGTTGAAAGCGTAGGGCGAAAAGCGCAGCTGCAAAGGGCCCGTGGCGCCGTGCGGCTCCATGCCCTGGTATCTGCCTGGACCCGAGTAAACAGCTGCCGAACTCAGCATCCCGCGGCGGCGGCGACAACGGCAGATCCTGCTGTCTCACAGCGAGATGGCGGCTGATCCGGACGTGACGCCAGTTCCGCTCCTCTGCCCGCCTCTCTAGCTCGCGTTCGTCGTTGCTCCCGAATTTAGCGCCCCCGCCTGGCCGGTTGCTGAGCGGGTGCTGTGTATTCCAAGAAAGCCGACAAAGATGTAAGGATTTCTTTCCCTGAGAAAACACTGAAATTCACTCTGGATGGACAAAACATTAAAAGTCTTAACATACAGAAAAATAGGCAAAACTCGGGAGCAACGAGAAAGAGAAACACGATGGCCTGTTGGTGGGAGTGTAAATTTGCACGGCATTTTGTAAAGGAACTGGTATCATCTGTCATAGTTGAACATGCTAGGTTTATATCCTACCCAGATGTCATGAACAAGAGTATCCAGATAGCATTGTTATGAATGTCCCCAAGCTGGAAATGAGCCAAATGTCCGTAAAGAGCAGAAAGGATAAATTAATTGAGGGATATTCATACAATGGGATACATCACAGAAAATATTAACCCACTACAGCTAGCTGGGAGACATACCAAGGAAAGTAAACATGGGTGACTCTTACAAACATAACATTGAGCAACAGAATATATACTATATAACTTAGGGGTATACAATGTTAATGGAAAAGAACCCAAACTGTGTAAAACAACTTATACATGTTTATTCTGAGCTGATATGTACAACCACAGCCCAGACAGCCATGCCCAAGAAGCTTTCAGCATGTGGTCTCACGATGGTTGGGTTACAGCTTGATTTTATACATTTCAGGGAAGCAGGAATTGTCACCAGTTTCATAACAAAATTTAACAATTCTCCAGTGTCTTAGCTCCCTCATATTCCAAAGGAGTTTCTAGTGTTCACATCAGAACTGAAGCAGGCAGCTAAGTGGCCTTGACTGCACAGGGATGGAACAGTGACTTCAGCTCCTGTGGCCTTGCAATGACACTCTACAAAAAGCAGAGAAGAGACAGAGAAGTCTCAGTACAAACTGCTGAACAGAACTTTGTGATTTTCTGTACACTGATACAATTTCTTTGAGTTCTCCCCCAGGAAACAGCAGAACCTCCTTGCAGCCCTGAGATAACTACAGTGCCTTACTCTACCAGAATGTCCAAAGAATGTCAAGATAAGCGATACACCACCACAGAGTGACCAAGAGCCACTGAGCCTGTGCATAAGGCTGAAAGAATGAACAATATTAACTCTTAGCTCATTACAACACTCAAATTCCCACCCTGGGGAAGGATTTGCCCACCATTTTCTGTTTGTGAGATGTATGAACTAGCTTGATTCCCCACTGCACTTGCATGCTCTGCACTCCCCTCCTATTCTTACTGTGTTTCCTGGGGAAAACTCAAAGAAATTGTATCAGTGTACAGAAAATTACAAAGTTCTGTTCAGCAGTTTGTACCGAGACTTCTCTGTCTCTTCTCTGCTTTTTGTAAGACTGTCATTGCGAGGCCACAGGAGCTGAGGTCACTGTTCCATCCCTGTGCAGTCAAGGCCACTTAGCTGCCTGCTTCAGTTCTGATGTGAACACTAGAAACTCCGTTGGAATATGAGGGAGCTAAGACACTGGAGAATTGTTAAATTTTGTTGTGAAACCAGTCAGAAGTATAATTTTATTTTAGTTCACCTCACTCTTACTATCATTATTCAATTTTACAATAGAAACCTCAGCTGAGAAATCAGATAACTAGCCAAACCTCTAGTTAGTTTAAAGCACACACACACACACACACACACACACACAAAAAAAAAACCCAACATTCCATTTTTTTTTTTTTTCTGTTGCCCTGGTTGGAGCGCTGTAGCAGCACAGCTCACAGCAACCTCAAATTCCTGGGCTGAAGTAATTCTCTTGCCTCTGCTTCCCAAGTAGCTGGGACTAAAGGCCCCATTACCACGCCTGGCTAGTTTTCTATTTTTAGTACAGATGGGTCTCACTCCTGCTTAGGGTGTTCTCTAACTCCTGAGCTCAGGGGATCCTCGGTTTGGCCTCCCGGAGTGCTGAGATTACAGGCGGGAGCGGCCAATTGGCTAAAACCAACATTTAAAAGTTCTTCTTCTCACATATTCTTTTTAGCAAAGTATCTCAAGAATGGAGGAAAAAGTATCCAATGTACTTAGCCCTACTATGAAACTACTTCATGGCTTTCATATGAAAGCTATAACCCAGTTATAACCTAAGAATATGGGGAAGAGGGAGAGGGAGGAGGGAAGATGGGCGGAGGAAGGGTGATTGGTGGGATTACACCTACAGTGCATCTTACAAGGGTACATGTGAAACTTAGAAAATGTAGAATATAAATGTCTTAACACAATAACTAAGAAAATGCCAGGAAGGCTATGTTAACCAGTGTGATGAAAATATGTCAAATGGTCTATAAAACCAGTGTATGGTGCCCCATGATCACATTAATGTACACAGCTATGGTTCAATAATAAAATAAAATAAAGAACAAAGAGGAGCAGAAGCCAGGATGGTGGGGAGGAGGTAGAAGGAAAAGGAATGTTCTAGGCTGAAGTAGGACTACAGGCTATTTTTTCTTCTTTGCACTTAGCAGTGTTTTATACATGTTTTTCATTGAATATGTATCAGATTTATATAAAAAAGAATTATAAAAGATGAAAGCAAGGAATGACTCTCAGGTCAACTGGCTCCCTTGTTCAGTGAGCACCAGTGAGAATTCCCTGAAATTTATGTCATACTGGCAGGGACAGAAGGGAACACTATAATTATTAGTACTAATAACAGCAATTGATAATATGTGTAGAGTGCTTACTACATGTCAGCATTCTGCAAGTACCTCACTTAATCCTTCCAGCAATGCTGTGTGCTAGTTACTACTATTATCATCTCCATTTTATGGATGAGGAATATGGAGGAAGCCCTGAGGTCACACAGCTAGTAAGCGGCAGAGGCAGGAATCAAATCCAAGTAGCGTAATGCCAGAGCCTTGGTGCTTAACTACTATAGTATAGTGCCCCTCTGTAAATGATAAAAGCAATATACATCAGAGAACAACTGGTGTTTTAACTTGGCTCTGTTCTAAGAAGCAACTTCTTACCATCAGCTAATTATGTCCCTGTCTCCTCCAAATTGGGAGGAAGGGTGCATATTGTGAGGGTGTATAACATACCCGCTGGGTGAGAGGCCATTCTACAAATGGAACTTTACCCTGGAAGTGAGAACAATGAAACCTAAAAATTGTGCCCTCATATTATTTTGAAAAAATAAAAATATATTCAGCTTGGGAGGATAGGGGATGTGTATCTTAATTTGTATGTGGAGAGAGAGATCAGATGCAAAAAAGTGATGAAGTGATTTTCCTAAGGTCAAATAATCTGATGGGGCTGAATGGGTTTCAAAAGTCTAGTTCAACATCATAAATGCTAGAACTTATTTTCTCCTGGCCACACGAGCAATGCTTATCTTGTCCTGGCCACACCAGCAAGGTTTATCTTGTGCATTTTTCCAATTTCCAAAACACATACTTAAGTCCAAGTGGTTAATTAAAATTCCCTATAAAAATGGTGTTGTTCTGTGATGCAATTCCTATACTAACCACATGGTGATGCTGCAGATAGATCCAAGGATTTGTATGGGGAAAAGGGATTTAAGAATACTTTTAATTTTTATAAATTATAGTACAGCTACACACTTAAAGATTATACTGCTATTGAAAAGAATGAGGCAAAGCTGCATGACTTACAAGAAACATCTTCAAGATATGCTACCAAGTGAGAAAATCAAGTCATTAAATAATATGAAAAAGCAGGCTCACATTTGTCTAATTAGAAAAAATGAATATATTATTAAACTCCTCCCCCCAAAAAAGCGAATATAAACATATATGCTGGTACATGCACAGTTGTTTGTTTGTTTGTTTGTTTTTCCCTGAGAACATACAGAAAAGAGACTCTTATGTTTGGCATGGTGCTTCACACCTGGAATCCTAGCACTCTGGGAGGCCAGGGCGGGTGAATTGCTTGAGCTAAGGGGTTCGAGACCAGCCTGAGCAAGAGCGAGACCTTGTCTCTACTTAAAATAGAAAAAACCTTTATCTGGGTATTGTGGCAAGTGCCTATTGTCATAGCCACTCAGGAGGCCGAGGCAAGAGGATTGCTCAAGCCCACAAGTTTGAATTTGCTGTGAGCTACATTGATATTACTGCACTCTATCCAGGGTTACAGAGTGAGACTCTTGTCTCAAAAAAAAAATAAAAAAGAGACTGTTAACAGTTATTATTTCAGGGAGTAGGACTGAGGAAAGGGTGTTGCCTTTTGATTTTATATGTTTTTATTTTTTAAATCATAGCTGTGTACATTAATGCAATTAGGGGGGACAGTGTGCTGGTTTTATATACAATTTGACATACTTTCATCACACTGGTTAACATAGCCTTCACCACATTTTCTTAGTTATTGTGTTAAGATATTTACATTCTACACTTAGTAGATTTAACATGTACCCTTGTAAAATGCACCATAGGTGATTTTATATGTTTTTAAATTATTTGATTTTTTAAAGATTTACATGAATTTAAAAATCATTCTTACGAGTGGCGCCTGTGGCTCAGTGAGTAGGGCGCCAGCCCCATATACTGAGGGTGGCGGGTTCAAACCCGGCCCTGGCCAAACTGCAACAAAAAAATAGACAGGTGTTGGGGTGGGCGGCTATAGTCCCAGCTACTGGGGAGGCTGAGGCAAGAGAATTGCCTAAACCCAAGAGCTGGAGGTTGCTGTGAGCTGTGATGCTACAGCACTCTATTGAGGGTGACCAAGTGAGACTCTGTCTCTAAAAAAAATAATAATAATAAAATAAAAATCATTTTTACAGGCTCAGCGCCTGTAGCACAGTGGTTACAGCGCCA
>CAUYPK010106671.1:25000-41071 GCA_963574355.1 Loris lydekkerianus
CAAGTGATTCCACTGTGCAGCCAGGATTGAGAAACACAGCTCTAGTCTCACTATTTCATTTTACAGATAAAGAGCAGAAGCTTAAAGAGAGAAAGTGACTTGCCAGTAAGTGGTATCTTACACTCTATTCCTCTGTCAATCCAATATTCTTTCTAGGATGCTCTTGTCTATTCTAGAACTTAAGGCTCTGTTGAACGTTAAAGTTATGCAATTTACAGTTGCGGGAGTTACTAATAGACCAGAGTCTATTAGTAAGGATTAGTGGGGGAAACTTTGGAGAGTTCTCCCCAGTCGTGGGTTTTCTAAAGAGTACTATAATTGGAGTATAGCTGCTGCCAGGTCTTATTAATGATGGGGTAACCAAATGATATTTTGCTAAGGGCAATGACTAATACTGTCGTGTATATCAGCCCTGTGTACTGGCAAAATTACTTGCTCATGACTTCATTTCACCCATGATGGAAGACATTAATTGAAAAGTGTTTTCATGTTCAGGAATTTATCACATTAAAGCAAATGGTAGTGGGGTTCTTACCATTTGATTTGGGGTGGTGATTAGCATGAAGAATTGGTGAAAACTATGAACTTCCCCAGAAAAATACACAAACAAATGTTGCATGTAATTTCTGAGGATTTACTGACACTTTCCACACTCCCTGCTTAACCTCATTCATAGACCTCAGATTAAGCGCTCCTTGATTAGATGATTTACCTCTTGGGATGTTTATTAAAGAAAACAAGATTTATAGGACTGCCACAGACCTACTGTTTCAAAATCTCTTGGGAATGAAGGTATAAGAATCTGTATGTTTTTTAAAATCCCCAGACGATTTTTTTGGAAACTAACATTTTAGAATAAATGCTTTGCTCCAACTGGAGATTTTTATAGTTTTTGAATGCTTTCATTTGTTGAATATTTTAGTTTTTTTTCTGTTTACTTGTCAAGTATACCAACCAGTATATTTAGTATGAATTCATTACAGAATATTTGTGTGTATATGCACAGAAAAAAACATCTGGAAGAATACATGTATGTGTGTGTGTGTGTGTGTGTGTGTGTGTGCCATACATAAGGATGTTAACAGTGTCTCTTGCTCTCTGGGTAGTGGGAATATGGATGATCTTTATTTTTTCCCCTTTGTCTTTCTGTTTTATTTCTTTTTGATTTTTTCTCTATATTTAAAAAAGACACTTCTTGTTGCTGAGCTCAATTTCCCCATCTGAGAAGCAGGATGTTGTTAACTAGGTGAACTTCAAGACCACGTCCTGCTCTGGTGGTCAGTGACACCACACTACCCTCTAGCTCCCTCGTCCTTCTAACAGCATGAACTGCGCAGGTAATGATAGTGTTTGGAGAATAATCATGTATTATTTTCGTATGTATTACGTTGAGATGCCTAGCGACCATTTTTGCTCCAGTAAAATTTTTCTCTTCTTCCTTAAGGAGCCAAAATGGAAATAATCTACTAACTACAGTCCTAAAAAGTTCCTCCTGTCGCTTTAGGCTTAGAAAATGCCGTCCGCGCACATGTCTTAGGCGCGTAAGAATCGTTGAGAACCAAAAAGCCAGGGCGTGGTCGCCCCGCCCACCGGCGTTCTACATCACCACCCCTTTCTCCGCTTTCCAGCGCGAACATTGGCTGTAAGCAAGAAAGAGCCCCGCCCCTAGTCTTATGACTCTCTCTGAAGCGCCGAGTCCCGGCTTTTGCAGCGTTGTGATCGGTGGTCACTGGTGCTGTCGTTCCAGGTTCAGGAAGCCTTTTCCTTGGTGTTGCCGCTCTTGTTGCTGCTGCCGCCGCCGCCGCCGCCGCCGCCGCCGTCGCTGCCGCCGCCGCCGCCTGCTCTGAGGGATCATGGTGTGCTTCCGCCTGTCCCTGGTTCCGGGCTTGGGGCTCGTTCTGTTCTGCCTTGTTCTAGGTGAGTTGTGGGGCCCTCCTGATTAGTCTCTCTGCCTGGGCCCGGGGCGTCAGTTCAAAGACTAACCTGCAAGACTGGTTGGGGGGGAAGGGTTTGAGAGGCTCAGCAGCTGACACTGGGCGGTGGCTGTTGGCCTGAGGAGACGAGCTGTGACCTACCGAAGGCCTGACTGAAGGATAGTGGGGAAGAAGGGCCCATGAGAGTAAAAAGGGGCCGAAAGGGGGTGCGAACGCGGAGCGGGTAGTCTGGGAAGAGTGAAGGATGGAGAAAGTCGGGGTGGAAACAGTAATTTAGGGAAGACACTAAGGAGCCAGAGACAATTAGGAGAGTCCTGGTTTTTTGGGATCAGGGAAGAGTTTTGAAGATGGTGGAAAAACTATGAAGTGAGAAAGAAAATTGTGAGGGAAGAGACCGTGCCTGCGTGGAGTAGCTTTGGAAAGGTGTGTAGGTGGGGAACAGATAGGACAGTAGAGCCTGAGAGGGACAGGGCTGGGAATTTGAGGCTGCGGAGACAGGGTGATTCAAGAGATGAGAAATGAGGCTGGATTTGAGTTTCATAGTCAGAGTTTGAGGGTGAAGGAACCTAAGGAGACTGAGACGATTTCCAGGAGAGAAAACTTGGACCCAACCTCTGGAGAATAAGGGAGTGATTATCTGACTTCAAGGTGTTGAGGATGTTGGTTTTCTACCAGTTTTGGTACTTCCTCTCAGCCAGACCTGATTAAAAAAACCCCAGCCACTTCAGTTTGGGAGGGCCTCCCAAAAGTGAGGTTTTGGGTAGTATCCCTATCTGAGTTTTGTGTACTACCTCCTTGCTTTCAGAGTCTTTTGTTTTCTTCTTCCCCCATTTCACAGGTGGCCCATTAACTCATGTTTTGCAAGGGTCACAGTAGGTAACATGCTAAGGATTGAATTGTGACCAGGTTCCTGCTCTGCCCCAATAGGCAGTGGGTCCCTAAGAGCTTTAATGCCTACAGGCAAACTTTGGCCAGAGTGTTTCTTCCTGACCTGATTCATCCTGTGCTGGTTCCTGCTCACTGGCTTTTGCTGTTTGTAACCTAATAAAAGAACAGAGGGGATGGAACTATATGGGAGTGGGGAGGAAATAGACATACTAGGGGTCTGAGAAGGCAATGAGAGGCATATGTTTTGCAATTCACATTTCAGTAGAATAAAATCAACACCCTAGAACAGTCGGTTTTCAACCGGAGGACATTTGGCAATATCTGGAGTCATTTTTGGCTATCACAACTGGGGTATTGCTTTTGGCGTCTAGTGGGTAGAGGTTAGGGATGCTGCTAAACATTATCTGCCTCAAAATGTCAGTGGTGCCCAGGTTGAGAAACTCTGCCCCAGAACCATAGCATTGGAAGGGTTCTTGATGATCTAATCCAGTGATTGTCAAGGACCTTTTCCAGGGGTCTGTGATATCAAAACTCTTCAGAATAATACAGAAGATATTTGTCTTTTTCACCTTCATCCTCCTACCAATGTACGGTGGAGTTTTCCAGAGGCTACATAATGTGTGATGATATCACTTCTCTTATGGTTCTGATGTTCTTATGTTTTATTCATTTCTCATTTTTAATTTCTAGTATGGTAAATACTGATAGATATGGCTCACATAAACCAGCAATCTTGGAGGTCCTCAGTGGATAAGAGAGTAAAGAGGTCCTGACACCAAGGGGGTTGCAAATTCCTGGTCTAGTCCAGCTGTTCACAGGGTGCAGGGAACTTCTGTAGCATTTCTGAAAGGGGGCCATGAGGCTTTGCTTGAACACTTAATTTGAAGCTTTAATTGTGCCACAAAACACTTACTGAGGGCCAGCTGACCTTATAGAGGATTGTTTACAACGGAAAGTACCTTATCAGTGACTAGAACACATCTGACCAAGGCATCTGTTAGACAGTAGTTCCCTGCCAATTGAATCTGTGCACAAATACAACACTGTTATTGTTTGCAGAAAGTGAAAAAAAATAATAGTTGTCCTACTTGTTGGTTTTCATGTCATTAAATGTTTTTGTCTTTTAATGAAAGCGTTTTTGTTTTGTTTTTACAAAAGCAATGCTTGCTCATTGCAGAAAATAAACAGGCATAAAGAAGCACATAAAAGAACCCATCAGCTCATCTGCTAGTTTGCCATTTATTGATCAGGACTAACGAGATTCATCCTCTTGGAAGATTTCCAAGATTGATTCCCTTCACCTCCAAGTTCAGAGCAGGATTTGGAGAAGTAAAAGTTAATAATGTACCTAGATCTGATTTATAAAAGTTGCCAGGATGAAATAGAAACCATCTTTGTATACAGCTTCTTTTTCTGACAGCTCTTGTTTTAGTGTGGAGCTCAGAGTCCTCTCATGTGGCTTTTTCTCCTAAGAACTTAGTAGTTGCTTGGCTCGGCGCCTATAGTTCAGCGGCTAGGGCGCCAGCCACGTACGCCGAAGCTGGCAAGTTCAAATCCAGCCCGAGCCTGCCAAACAACAATGATAACTGCAACCAAAAAAAAAAAAAAAAAAAAAAGGCCAGGCCTTGTGGCGGGTGCCTGTAGTTCCAGCTACTTGGGAGGCGGAGGTAAGAGAATCGCTTAAGCCCAAGAGTTGGAGGTTGCTGTGAGCTGTGATGTCACATCACTCTACCCAGGGCTACAGCTTGAGACTCTCTGTCTCTCTCTTTTTTTTTTAGAGACAGAGTCTCATTTCGTTGCCCTCGATAGAGTGCTGTAATGTCACAGCTCACAGCAACCTCCAGCTCTTCAGCCTTCCGAGTAGCTTGGACTACAGAGACTCTGTCTCAAAAAAAAAAAAGAATTTAATAGTTGCTTGGTATGTTTTGCATGTTTCTTTTCTATATCAAAATGATACCAAGAACAGATTTTTGAAAACTCCATAAATATTTGTAAAGTACCTACTAAGTACGTAGAACTGTGCCTGGGTACTGTAGAAGGTGCCAGTAAAGGAGGATCTGTCCGGAATTTTTAGGCTCATTAGCATTAGTTCTCTAGCTGTGCCAGTTTCACTTCATAACTCTAATCTCAGCTCCACACATAGCCTTTTAAAAATAGCTGTTTTATCATAAGTTTAGAAAAGGATTCTTAGAGGGTATGTATTGGTCTTTTTCATGGAGATTAAATTATGCTGATGCTTATTTGAATGAATTATAACTTACCAGAGAACATTCTGAAGAAAAGCTGTGTTATTCAGAGGCATCATAAAGAGGGTAGTAGATAAAATCCTTTCCTAGCATCATTGCTTAATTATATGTCCCTTTGTGGCAACATAGATTTCAGGCTGCTTCTGTGGTTATTTATTCTTATAATTTGCTTGACTTGTGATTTTTTTGTTTGTTTGAGGCCTTTCTGGGTGGGAAAGACCTCATAAAAATATTCTTAGTGTGTGCTTCACTGGTAGGAACCCCTCTCTCACACAAGCGTTTATTGAATGTCTATTGTGTCCCAAACATGATACTGGGTGAAAGGGACAGAGCAGTGGATAAGACAGATTAGGTCCCTGCTCTCAGAGAGCTTATGTTTCAGTGGGAGAAGACAAAAGCCAAACAGATAAATAAAACAATGTCATATAGTGATAAACACTGAGTAAAGTTAAGCAGGTAATGAGGAAGGGAAATGAACAGATGATGGTGATGGGGGATGACCTTTCTTTATATTAAGTGAGCAAAGGACCTTCCATTATTGGGTAACATTTGGGCAGAAACTCGAATATTGGAAGGAAGCCAGCCATGTGACCATTTGGGGGAATAGGAATAAATTCTGTAATTCCCAAACTCTTAGGTTACTACACTAGCCTATTTTCCACTCATTTTTCTACTGGTTCCAGTTCAGAATGCTGTATGGTATTAGTCTCTGAGAGCAGACTATTTTATGTACTGTTATTTCCCACTGTGTACCTAGCATAAGGCCTAGAACATGGTTAACACTTAATTGTTGTCGAGGGTATTCACTGGGGTACTGGGGATAAGATGGTGAACTAGATTAACTTGTTCTCCTTTCTTCTACCTTAAACTTAAAATGTTTTGCAGAAAGTTCTTTTGTGTCTTTGGATTGAGAACTTTAAGATCAGTGCTAAGCAGTCCAGATAATTATAAAGCAGTTTACTAACGTATAATCCCGTATAGCTAGTATAGCTAGTCCCTTAGCTGTACCCTTCAGATATACCTTCCTAGTCATGGAGGGTGATCTGGAGAAACACGAGGTCCTTGGTGTGGAGAGTTCAGTTTTCACAAAGAACCAATATATCCTTTTAGAACAGTGTTTTTTGTTTTTGTTTTTGTTGTAGAGACAGAGTTTCACTTTATCGCCCTCGGTAGAGTGCTGTGGAGTCACAGCTCACAGCAACCTCTAATGCCTGGGCTTAGGTGATTCTCTTGCCTCAGCCTTCCGAGTAGCTGGGACTACAGGTGCCCGCCATGATGCCCGGCTATTTTTTTGTTGCAATTTGGCCAAGTCCAGGTTTGAACCCGCCACCCTCCGTATATGGGGCTGGCGCCCTACCCACTGAGCCACAGGTGCCACCCATAGAGCAATGTTTTTCAACCTTTTTTTTTTTTTAAATCTTACAGCACACTTGAAATTATATTTAAACTTCTATAGCATACGTAAATTATGTTGATCAAAAATAGAATTTAAAAAAATGTACTTACTGTGCTTTGAATTTCTTTTGAAAATAAAGTAATGATTTTTTTTTTTCTTCTTTTTGAGACAGAGTCTCAAGCTGTCACCGTGGGTAGAGTGCTGTGGTGTTATAGCTCACAGCAGCCTCCAACTCTTGGGCTTAAGTGATCCTCTTGCCTCAGTTTTTCTATTTTTAGCAGAGATGGGGTCTCACTTTTACTTGTACTGGTCTCGAATTCATAAGCTCAAGCAATCCACCCACCTTGGCCTCCAGAGTGCTAGGATTATAGGCATGAGCCACTGTGCCCAGCCTAGTTAAAGATCTTTAAAAATTTTTCTTGGAAAAAAAAATAAAAAATTAAATTTTCTTGGTACACACAGCGTACCAGTTGAAAATTACTGTTTTAAAGGCAGTCTGAAACAGAAAGTAAACACTGAGATTTTTCTGTAGCCTAAGCACATTTCATTTAATTGATAACTTTGACTTTAAGATTCTGTCAAAATGATTTTAGCTGTAATAAAGATACTTGAAAGAACAGGTTTGTCATTAGTTCGTTAGTCATTGGTTATAACATCTGACAGGATTGTAAATATTCAAATATTTCTCCTGGAAACAGCTTTCTTCCCCTGTATCCTTGGTTGGATTTTGTCTGTAACCAAGGATTACTTTGCAGCGCTGAAGCTGAGTTAGGTGACCCTTGGTGCAGGAAGGTTGCTTTTCTTCCTGTACTTACAAATAATTCTGATCATAATTTCACGTTAAAGTGATCAGAGATCCCCCTAAATCCAAAAGTGTACTTTATAAGTACTTGTTGGTATCCTGCGGTATCCTGCTGTGCTGTTGTGAAAGAATTCTGGAGGTCTGCCAAAAACACTGCACAGCAATAAGCACTTTCCATTAGTTGAGTAGTATTGAATCATGCTTCCTTACTCACTTTCTGACCTCAAGGGAACTAAGCCAGTTTGTAGCCTAAAAATCATAATTTTATTAACTTTTATTGCTCCTTTTCATGTGTTCAACATTCTTAGCTTGAAATCATGTTATTGCTTTCTTTTTTGGGTTTTTTGTTTGTTTGTTTGTTTGTTTTGGAGGTAGTCTCATTCTTGCCCCAGGCTGGAGTGTCATAGGGTTATAAAGCTCATAGCAACCAGCCTCAAACTCCTGGGCTCAAGCGATCCTCCTGCCTCAGCCTCCTGAGTAGCAGGGACTATCTATAGGCGCCTACCACAATGCCCAGCTAATTTGTTCTATTTATAGTAGAGTTGGGGGTCTTACTCTCTTGCTCAGGCCGATCTCGAGCTCCTGAGCTCATGCAAGACTCCTGACTTGGCCTCCCAGAGAACTAGGATTACAGGTGTGAGCCACCTTGCCCAGCTATTACTTTCCTGCTTTAAGAGATTTAACCAAAAAGCAAGAGTATAAGTAAGTGAATGCAGTGTGTATACCTATTACTAGGAATTGTAGATGAGAAACAGTCTGACTTAAACCTTTAGTAAAACCCTTACTCAGAGTAGAAATAAGTACTATATGAGTAAATGGGTACTATATGTATCTATGTCCTGGTTTTTAAAAACATCATTTGTTTAACATCTTTCTGTATTGATGAGTTTGAGGACATTAATACAGAACTTAATATGATAAAAGTAAGCATAAATCTAAACCATGGGAAAGATCCCTTTCTGTGCTGAGATGTTTACTAGAAGAGTGGCTTATAAATTGGGATCTAAATTGCCACGAAAAGTTCTCTTAGCTCTGAAGAATTTATTTGCTTTCAAAGAACTTATTAGAGAAATATACACTACAGTGCTTAGCAAGAGTACCTTGCCCAATGTCTAACAGCTAATAATTTGGATTGCCCGATTTAAATTCTAGCTCTCTAGCTCCAGAAATGGGGGCTCCTAATTACCTCATTATATTGTCTATTAGATTATTGTTTGTTTATTAGTTTTTATCACTAATATTATATTCTTACCCCACTCTAAATTTTATTTGTGGATGTATGTATATTTTTTCAGGTACACTTTGGGTCAAATAAGTCTATAAAAACCTATCCAGGGCCAGGTGTGGTGGCTCAGGCCTATAATCCCAGCACTTGGGAAGCCGAGGCAGGTGGATTGCCTGAGCTCACAGGTTCAAAACCAGCCTGAGCTAGAGTGAGACCCTGTCTCTAAAAATAGCCGGGTGTTGTGGTGGGCACTGGTAGTCTCAGCTACTTGGGAGGCTGAGGCAAGAGGAACACTTGAACCCAAGAATTTGAGGTTGCTGTGAGCTAAGATGCCATAGCACTCTACCAACAGTGACCAAGTGAGACTCTGTCTCGGAAAAAAAAATAAAAAAAAAAAAGCCTATCCACTTTTTGTAGTATCTTATGCTTGGAGAAATAAGGTCTGAATTTCAAAATAACATATAAATGACCTTTCTGTAAACAGAACTGAGAGGATATTTGACTTTAATAAAGTTGATTTTGAGATATGCCTTTTTCTTTGGAGAATAAACTTTTAGCTCTGTAATTATACACTTTAGGATATAGTCATCTATGGGTTTTTTAATGCCATAAAGCCTTTTACAGTTTTTTTGTTTGTTTGTTTGTTTTTGGCCAGGGCTGAGTTTGAACCCGCCACAGGTGCCACCCACCATAAAGCCTTTTAAATAAAAATAGTTTGGTTGTTCTAAAATCAAACGTAGCAGTAAGGATGGAAATTGCTTGCTAGAAACTTTTTACCAAAGTATAAATATTTCTTTCTTTCTTTTTTTTTTTTTTTTTTTCTTCTTAATTTTCTTTTAGAGACAGAGTCTTACTCTGTTGCCCTCAGTAGAGTGCTGTACCATCACAGCTCACAGCAATCTCCAGCTCTTGGGCTTAGGCAATTCTCTTGCCTCAGCCTCCTGAGTAGCTGGGATTACAGGCGCCTGCCACAATGCCCGGCTATTTTTTGTTGCAGTTTGGCCGGGGCCTGGTTCAAATCTGCTACCTTTGGTATATGGGGCTGGCACCCTACTCACTGAGCCATAGGCACAGCCCCAAAGTGTAAATATCTCAACCACAAACTTGCCTTATGAGAAAAGCATTATTCTTAGCTTGAAATTTATGTCAAAATTTCTTGGGGAAAAACCTGACATGGTTTTTGAGGCAGTATACAGAAGACTGATAGATTCAAGATTTGGAGGCACTAAAGGACTGGCCTTCTTGTAATTAGATTAAGCTGTGTTTCGGGTCCTTATTGCAGGGTATTTTCACTTTGATATAATCAATCAGAATTTATTGAAAATCTAATATGTATTCAGCACTCCTTGGAATGATAGGAGATAGAAGAAAAGTAATAGACTTTGTCTTCTCTACCATGACACCCATGATAGATGACTTTCATATAAAAGGCACACTGCTAGGGACTATGGCATAAATAAGATCATCTGATCAAGGGAGCATATTGGAATTCAAATGAATGACAGAAATATTATCAAAGGGAAATCTTCAATTTATGCATATATCATTCATTCAGAGACTTTGGTACTTTTTTTGTTAGTAACAAATTCCTTGCTGTATACTATAATTTACCATGACACACCAGTTTGTTGTGAAGTAACAGTCGAAAACTCCTGTTTTGGTACTTATGACAGTAGGGGAGAACAGGATTTACTGGTATAAAATAACTGAATAATTCAGGATAGCATAAAATATACTCAAGTGTGGGGGAATGCATTATTGTTTCTGAGGGCTTTTATAGTCAAGGAAAGCGTTTTGGAGAAAATGGCTGCTAAAAAATAGATAGCATATCAGTTCAGGTTCTTAATTGCAAGCAAGACAAATAAAATTTGATTGATTTGAAGCAGAAAGGAATTTATTAAAAAGATATCAGGACATATTACCATCTGACCCTACAGTTTCATTCCTAGATACATACCCAACAAACACACATATATGTGTTTGCCAATATGTGCAGGACTGTATCCAGTGGCATTTGTAATAGAACCAAACTGGAAACTAGCCAAATGCCCATCAATAGTAGCATAGATAAGTTGTGTAATATTCACCCAATACAGCAGTAAGAATGAATAAACCATAATTATGGGCAACATGGGTGAATCTCATAGAACATAATATTGAGTGAAATAAGCCAGACGCAAAAGAGAGCACAATGAATAATTCCATTGATATCAGCCTGAAAAACAGGTAAAACTAATCCATAGTAGTAACTATGAAGTGTAGTAGTAACTAGAAGGGGAAAGAAGGGAGAAGGGAGGCTTTGGGAGTACAGTTGACCCTTAAATAACATGGGGGTTAGGGACTACAACATAAACAGTTGATGAACACGTATTTTGTGTGTTACATGTATTATATACTATAACCTTGCCATGAACTAGAGAAAAAATGTTATTAAGAAAATCATGGCTCAGCGTCCGATTAGCACAGTGGTTATGGAGCCAGCCACATACACCGAGGGTGGTGGGTTTAAACCCGGCCTGGGACAGCTAAACAACAATGACAACCAAAAATAGCCAGGCATTGTAGCCGGTGCCTATAGTCCCAGCTACTTGGGAGGCTGAGGCAAGAGAATCACTTAAGCCCAAGAGTTTGAGTTGCAGTGAGCTGTGACATCACGGCACACTACCAAGGGCAACAGTTTGAGGCTCTGTCTCAACAAACAAAACAAAACAAAAAATCATAAGGAGGAAGAGAAAGAGGAGGGATTGATCTTGCCTTCTCAGGGGTGGAAAAAAAATCTGTGTTTAAATGGACTCATGCAAACCTGTGTTCAAAGGTCAGCTGTTCTTGTTTCTTTTTTTTTCTTTGAGACAGAGTCTTACAATGTCACCGTCTATAGAATGCTTGGCGTCACAGCTCACAGCAACCTCAAACTTCTGGGTTTAAGCGATTCTCTTGCCCCATTCTCCCAAGTAGCTGGGACTACAGGCGCCCGCCACAACACCCGGCTATTTTTTGTTGCAGTTGTTGTTGTTTAGCTGCCAGGACTGGGTTCGAACCTACCAGCCTCAGTGTATGTGGCTGGCGCCTTAACCACTGTGCTATGGGCGCCTAGCCTGTTCTTGTTTCTTGATACAAGTGGGTTTGGTTTGTGAAAATGCTTTGAGTTACAGAGTCAATGTTATATGCACTTTTCCCTTATATGTGATATGCTATGTATTTTTCTATATGTTGCATATCGGTAAAATGTTTGCTTTGTCAAAAATATATACTGGGTGAGAATTACTGCCACTCTTGGCTGTATAGGCCAAAGCCTGATTCAATGCCCAACATCATGCCAGTGAACTGTACTACTACCACCACGCCTGAAGCTGCAGCTCACTCAGCTGACCTTGTTGCCTGGGAGCTTGATCTTGCTGTGGCTGCTCCACCTCCACCCTCCAAACACCTCCTCCCTTCCATTTGCGGCCCTCCTATTCAAAGTCTGGAGCAGACACCTTTATTAGGCAGAGTCTCGCACAAGTGCACTTCCTTGCTGCAAAGGCAGCTGGGAAAGTCAGTAACCAACATTTTTGGCTTTTATGGTAGGTGGTGATACCTACCAGAAATTGTAACAAAGAGGGGAGATTTCAGATTTGGGGGCCACCAAAATGAGAGTAAAGTCCATCTTGTGGTGAACATTTAGGTCAGTAGAAGAAAGTGAATTTCAAGTGTTAGGAACAATAGAAGCCCAGGAGTAGAGGTTGAACTGAAGACAGCATTTGGGTCCAGTGGAAACAAGTTTAGCCGGATCAAAGGGTGTGTTCTGGGAAAATGTTTTGAGAAAAGTTGAAGGAATAGGGTGGGACAAGATTAAGGGTTACTTTGAAAGTCAGGCAGAGGAATTTTGGAGCCAGTAAAAATCTTTAGACAAGCAAGTATCCTAAAAGGAAGTGGTATTTAAGGACTATTAAGCTGGCAGCAATTCTAGGGGCAGCTAGGAGTTGTTTGTTCTAATTTAAGGCTGGGGTGGTAAATTTGGAATAGAAATAAAAGGAAAAGGTTAGATGTAAGAGAAATTTGCAGGAAAAATCAGTAGGACTTCCTGAAAAGAATGAAAGAGAAACTATTTCCAAAACCTCTAAGCCTGAGTGATGGGTCGTGCCTTTCACTTGGAGAGGCTGTGGAGGGAACTTGTTTGGAGGAAGTAAAAAAAAAAATGAATTTTAGTTTGGGAATAGTTGATTTGAGGTGCGAGGCATCTGAGTACAAGTGATTGCTGTGCAGTTGGGGATGAGGAGCAGAAAGTGGAAAGAATCACTCTTCCCTGCAAAAAGGGAATGGAACTAGTGTGCTGGAGCCCTCAGGGCATTCCAGTTCTCTTTTAGTGGATGCCAGGTAGACTATGTTCAATTTTATTTCAAGTGATAAATTTGAATCACAACCTGTGCCTTCTCCTTCATAAAATTTCAGTTCTCATACCTCAGAACACATTGATTTCTTTTACTGTTTTACATGATTTTCTTCCTACTACTATAATACCTTCAGAAAGAAAATGTTTAACACATGTGAGGCTTTTCCTGGTTATTTTTAGTAGTGTTGAATGTCTTGAATACAAGGAGAATATTATGCTAAAGCTAGGGACTTCAAACAAGACTGTGAGAGACTGCATATAAAGAGTAAATTCCAGTTGATTAGAAAAATTGTAAGTTGATATTCTTAAAATTGTAAGTTGATATTCTCAGCATACTGTAGGGTAGCTTTGGATCAGTGTGACAGCTCCCTTCCATATTGTGCTTACAAAAGTATGGTCATAATACCTACTTAGAGGCTTGGCACTTGTAGCTCACTGATTAAGGCGCCAGCTACGTACACCGAGGCAGGCGGGTTCGAACCCAGTCCGGGCCTGCTAAACAACAATGACAACTGCAGCACCAACAAAAAAATAGGTAGGCGTTGTGGAGGGCACCTGTAGTCTCAGCTACTTGGGAGGCTGAGGCAAGAGAATCCCTTAAGCCCAAGAGTTTGAGGTTGCTATGAGCTGTGATGCCACAGGACTCAGCCCAGGCTGACAGCTTGAGACTCTGTCTCAAAAAAAAAGGAAATCTATTTAGGCCTCACTAGATCTTGAGCCATAGCCAATACATTTAGTCACTGTCAGGAACCACAGCTTCAGCACAGTATTCGGGCATGTTGAGGCAGCCAAGTCTCCAGAGCATGAGGATAGATACAATGTGAAAGCTGTTGGTGCTAAGTCATGCCTTCTTGGTATTCCTTTTAGGACATTTTTGTGTACAGCTTGTCCCTACCCCGTAGATGACACTGGAATGCTTGGATATTATTAAAAGGTATGCAGCTGTCTTTACAGGAAACAGCATACCCCTTGGGTAATGTGTGAGACAGTGAAGAGAACCCTTACACGGTTGCCCAGTATTTATGCTGCTGTTACATTTGCAGGCATATTTGCCTCCCTCTAAATTAGTATTGTGAGTCTTTGGGCTCCTCAGTTGAATAGATAATATTACTATGTAAGTATAGAAGATTGGACTTGCGTTAGCTGAAAAGTCCCAAGGCTTTTCTATCTCTGTAAAGTATCTCTGCCTCAAGAGGTAGCAGGTTGAGAATTTAGGAGGTAACTTTGAATCTGTCAAAAAATTCATCGGCCTGACTGATGGCTTGAATTTTAAAGTGAAACAAGTAAACTTGACTTTTATAAAAAAGGACCTTTTTCTTATGGCTCTCACAGTCTTTTACAACTCTGCTTCTTTGATCATGTGATAGGCATGCTTTGAAAGAGCTTTTTTACATCTTATCACATCAGAATAAAATAGGTGAGAAAGACATCTGTGTGTCATAGGTCGCATAGCTTGCAAAGGATTTGAAACAAGACTATAGAGCTTCAGATCTATCATTATTTTTGCAGAGAATGTTTCAACAGCTGGTCTGAGAGAAGCAGGAGTTTAACACCTGGTTTCCCCTTACTTTATTTACCTCAAAAAACAAAAGTCCTAGTTTGGTGCAGTGGTCAGACTTGTAGTCTTAGCTGCTGGAGAGGCTAAAGCAGGAGTTGAGCCCAGGAGTTGGAGGCTGCAGTGAGCTGTTATTGTACCACTTCACTCCAGCCTGTGCAACAGAGCAAGACCCTGTCTCTTAAGAAAATGTCCTAACATGCCAACCATAATTGCCAAAAATAAAACTAGCAAGGCACAGATGAATGTGGAAATGATTATTAGGTGACAGAAGGCAAATGTCACCAGTCTCTACCATTACCTAAGCATCCTAGGTCTATTGACCATTATTTTCGGAAGAGATAGTACTAACTTTATCAATAGGATTCCATCAAAAACACAGAGAAAAACAATCAATAGGATACCATATATATTAAAAAATATTTTGTTTTGGGTGGTGCCTGTGGCTCAGTGGGTAGGGTTCTATCTCTACATACCAAGGGTGGCGAGTTCAAACCTGGCTCTGGCCAAATTGCAACAACAACAACAACAACAACAACAAAATAGCTGGATGTTGTGCCTGTAGTCCCAGCTACTCGAGAAGCTGAGGGAAGAGAATCGCCTAAGCCTAGGAGTTGGAGGTTGCTATGAGCTGTGTGACGCCACGGCACTCTACCAAGGGCGATGAAGTGAGACTCTGTCTCTACAAAAAGAAAAAAAAAAATATTTCATTTTAGAGCTGGTTGGATTTCAGTGGTAGACTGAGCTTGCTTTTATTTTTTAAATGTATTATATATACTTTCATAGCATAATTTTAAAATCTTTTCTTTGTACATAAATCCAGGAGCTGTCCATGTCCACTCTGATGCATTGGAACTTAATTTGACAGATTCAGGAAAAGCCACTTGCCTTTATGCAAAATGGCAAATGAATTTCACAGTACATTATGAAACTACAAACAAAACTCATGTAAGTAAATATTTTAATTTTTCTTTGGATTTTATAGTAGTAATTTAATTCTGACTCTTTTTATTCTTTAGATACATGAATAAAATTTCATGTTAACTAACTTAACACTTAAACTCTGTTTTTTTTTTTTTTTAAACATATACACTAAAAGGTTTATTTTTTTTTTTATTTTAAAGTACAATTTATTTGCTATAAAGTTAGTTGAAACTTGTTACTGGTGGTTCACAGACTTCCATCCTGTCCATATCTTTTTTTTTTTTTTTTATTAAATCATAGCTGTGCACATTGATATGATCATGGGGCATCATACACAAGTTTCATAAACCGTTTGACATATTTTCATCACACCGTTCTACATAGCCTTCCTGGCGTTTTTTTAGTTGTTGTGCCAAGACATTTACATTCTACATTTACTAAGTTTCACATATATCCTTGCAAGATGCACTGCAGGTGTGATCCCACCAGTCCCCCTCCCTCTACACACCTCCCGCCTCCTTTCCCTTCCTCTCCCCTTTCCCCCCATTCTCAGGTCACAACTGGGTTACAGCTTTCATGTGAAAGCCCTAAATTAGTTTCATAGTAGGGGTGAGTACATTGGGTACTTTTTCTTCCATTCTTGAGATACTTTACTAAGAAGAATATTTTCCAGTTCCATCCATGTAAACATACAAGAGGTAAAGTCTCCATCTTTCTTTAAGGCTGCAT